>APFE031756221.1:58234-213353 GCA_000404065.3 Pinus taeda | reverse complement strand
CCCTGAGGTTTCCCCCCAGGCACATACTGAGTACCTTGAGGTTTCCCCCCAGGCGGTAACTGGCCACCTTGAGGTTGAGAACCTGACATCATTAGAATATCTTCTACACTCAACGATTTAGTACCACTACTTCCAGTTAACAACTTCTGTTTGATAGGTTGAGGAGATTCTCCCAAAAAAGTACTAGAGATGGAATGATACCCAGTGGGAACAGAAGGACCACCGTACAAATAGGCTTCCAAAGATTGAGAAAACATGGATGACGGACTAGACATATTCAATGCAGGATAGTGATCTCTAGGTGCAGGGTGATAAAAAATATGAGGTGGTGAAAAAATTAGTCCCGGATTTTCCAAAAGATTGGTTAGTGAACGGTACCAAGCAGTGCTCCTAGGTGGAATGTAAAAAATCGATTCACGCTCCCTAAGTTCTAAGATAGGTCGATCTTCTGGAAAAGGAAAGCTTTCTTCGATGTCCGAAATAGCAAGCTCTTCAATAGCTATGAGTCCAGAAGGAAGATCTTGGGTAATTACGGTTTCTACCCTAGGAGAACTAAGACCACTAGGAGTTGGAGAAACAAACTCTGATATGGGAGTAGTAGAAACTTCATATTCGGGTTCAGATACTTCAGGTTCTTCACCTATATCACTAGTAGATGCAATACTACCAGTAACTTCTGAAATTACTAACGGTTGAGAATCAAAATGTACTATCAAAGAAGGTTCTCCTTCTTTAGGTGACCCACTTCTACCGTCACTAGGAGATATGAGGACTTTGAAGCCTTCAAGCTCGCTCGGTACGTCCTCAGGAGGTTGACCCCGAAGTCTACGGGACGTCCTCAGTAACTCAGCCACATTAACAAACTCAGGGGATTGGCCCCGAAGTCTACGGGAACGCCTCGATAATTCAGCCATAGTTAAAGACTTTTAACTACTTCACACGCAAACAAAGTAAAATCTCAATGAAAATCACCTAAAGTCTCTAAAAAACCAAACAAATTGAATCACACGCCTAAAGAATCTAGGAGATCAAGCACACACAAGCAGTAACTTTCAGGACTGAAAACACTAGTTGGTGATGAAATCCAACGTTGCAGAGTTCGATACAGAAATAGCGGTTGGAACAGTTACCCCGGACACCTACTTAATGAATATACTAGCACAAGTTTCTCCAATTTAACCATCTCGAGTGAAGAGAACCCCCCAGAAAATCCAAGTGAGTCTAGCCGACGTCTGCTCTAGGTACAGTGGGATCTTCCTGCCACCGTCACCTTAGGAAGAAACCTATAGAATATGGTCACTAAGGTTACCAACAGAAACAAATATACTTGGGGGAACAGTATTTGATCCGATACGCACGCAAGGGCAGAGTAGAAAGCTCAATCCCCTTGAAGGCTCCTTGACATAATCTGAGGTTTACCAACAAGTGACCCCAGGCTCTTTGACAATGGTTAATCCGAGGTTTACCATTTGTAATACGTGAATATCTGGCATCGTTCCCAATAAGGAAGGATTGATTCCCACACTGGTTCAGACACGATCTCATTCTTCTCCTTTAAGAGGAGCTTTCCCAGAGCATAGATGCAACAATTGGATTTCTCTCCTACCGCAAGATACAGCTACTTGTTTGTTTTACTATCTTGGAGAGTTAATTACTCCCTACTCCAAGACACTAGCCTAAGCTATGTTGGTGTATTAGAGCCCTAGAAACAAAAAAATTGCTAGATTGATTTTATTTTAAGCGCGATTTTTATTGGTTTTTGATTAAGTCAAGAGGTGATGGAGATGAAACTTGTGGTGTAAAGACTCGACTCGAAATCACTACAAAAATGCACTTAAGATGATTAAATAATCTTTTCTCTTCAATGAATTTCTAGCTAGGAAAGAGTTGGAAAATGCAAATACTTGTAAACACAAATCTTTCTTAACAAACAAATCAAAAGAAGAGTATTTGTTCCAATGCACTCAAAATGAGACAACTAGTTATTTTCACAAGAATTCCCTTTTTTCATTCAAACACTCAAATGCTACCAAAACAAACTTTTTTCAAAAGAGATTTTTATATTTTATAAAACATTCAAAACTATAACTAAAGCAAATCTTGAGAAGACTATGAATAAAGCAAATTTAAGATCTACAAACTATGAAAACCTATTTGAAGTAAAAGCTCACAAAATGTCTTTTCGAGGATGTTTTACTTGGCTATAAGCAAACCAAGGATCAGTTTGTCCATAATCACAAATAAGTCAAGAACAACCAATTTTGTTTTCTTTTTGAAAATGAAAATCCAAACTTTCAATCACAAGCTTTTCGAAGTTTTGTAAAGAGAAAACTCAAAGCAGATTTCTCAACAAGGGGAGATTTCATAAATGGTCAGACTCATAAGAAGGCTGATACACACTAAGGTGATCTGAAGTCCCTACAACTTCTAAGCTTAGAGCCACTACACAACCAAATCGAAAAACAAACCCAACAAGCAAAACTCCTAGGAATTTCACCTAAAACCCTAACGCTGATGAAATCAAACGAAGGAAATCTTTCAACCAGTCACATGCAGGTATGGGCAGAGGATAAAAACTACTAAATCAAGATAAAACTAATTTAGAGAGTAAAATTCAAAATTTTCAAATTTTAGCAGGGTACGCAGGTTCAGAGTTTACACAGGTGCGCGTACGCTCTGTGCACAAAGTAAAAATGCGTAAAGGTACGCACTGTGATACAAGCACAGACTGCGGACTTCGACTAAAGTAATGAAAAGTAAAAAAAAACCTAGATCCACTAAATCTACCCAAGTCCACACACAACAAGCCAAAAATAGAAACAAAAAGGCAACTTTCTCAAGTCAAAGAAAAACGAGGAAAACAATCAAGTCCCCAGCGGAGTCGCCATTTTGTCACGCAGAATGAGTCGATCTTGCGGACAAGATAGACCTTCCTAGAATCTAAAGAAGACCCAATGACAAGCAAACCAACCAGACACTATCTTTCTCTAAATGTGCTTTTATAAATAATGGCAAACAAGTGTGTTTAAGACCTACCTTATGTCCAACGCAAGTTTGGGATGCCTTTGCTCCTTTGATCCAAGTAAGTTCCTTTGTCGCAAACCTGCAAACACAAACAAGGCAAACGATTAAATAGCACCTGAATAACCAGTATTATAAAACATATTTACCATGAAAGTCAAGGAGTCCATGAAACAAATAACATGAGATACTTGTTGAGAAAAATGAGCTTGATTGTATTAATTCGAAAGGAGAAGAACCTTACAACCTTTGCCTTGACGCTGTACAAGCTCCTCCCAGGGTCCAACAAGAAGTCTCCTCTACTTTGACAAGCTTCACTCACTCCCAATGAAGCCAAAAAGGTATGTGATCTCTCCTCTTAAGCTCAAATAGGAAGTCTTGATTTCACCAGCATTTACCCTAAAAAATGTTCAGCTTCTAACCTCCCTAGCCACTAACCCAATGCCTCAATTTATAGTGCAATGGAGGGAAGTTACTAGGTCCTCCATCAAAGGGATAGAATCCTCCTTCAAAGGGATAGCTGCTCCTAACAAGGGATTAGCTCCTTCTCTTTTGGGATGCATGAACCACTTTGGAGCGAACAATCCACGCCAAAATTCCTTCTAGAAACATCTAGAATTAACCCAAAGTGAGTTTTTTAAGATAAAAATTGCGCCTTTTAACTTTCACAAGGGTACGCACCCTCCCCTTTACATACAAAGCATATAATTATGTAGGTACTCTGAACAAAGGGTGCGGGCCCGCAGGCAAAAGTGAGAGAAAGTGCGGAACCAGAGTTATATAGATTTTTGATGTCTTTCTCTCATTTCCAAAGCTTATTTTGAAGAGATGAGGTCTGAGACTTGCTTAGGAGGCTAGTATAGGTAGTGATAGACCCATACTAACTGCAAATAATCAAGGTGATGATATTTTTGTGTAACAAACTTCACTACCTTAACTACCATGTTTTTAACCCACTTCCAGTTACCCATATGATATGAGACTAAAATGGAACTATTAACCAACTTTAAACAGACTACTGCTACTCATATCTCTGATCATATTCATGAGTGGCATCCTAGTCGTTGAATGGTTAAAACTTATGTTCTTGATCAAATTTTGGCTGAGTGGTTTATAAAATCCTTGATGCCATCTATCACTGAGGATGTGGTGAAAGGTGGAGTTGTCACTGAAGATAAAGTAATTGCTCATGCCCAATATTTGGACTTGATTTATACACAGTCTGGCACACTCTATGGAAAGATCCTGAATGCACCCCGACCATCTTTCATTGTTCTTCCTCCACCATCGAGTGAGGAATCTCATGATGGTGATGGTGTGATTGGTTCTTCAAGCACACAAATGGTAGGTAGACCATCTTGTCAAACACTTGCCATTTCCAATCAAACAACAAATGCACCTGATAACACTCTTGCTTCTGAAATAAATTTCATGTCATCTGACAAAGGAAAGAAAGAAAATCAACCAGGAAGAAAGAAGAAGGGGAAAAACAAGAAGAAACAAAATAATTCCCCTTAAGAGAAATCATATGATTCCTCTCCTTCGGCTAGGAAACCTCGTTAACCATTTTTGATATGTAACAATGAGCATTTCGCGCGAGATTGTCCTCACCGCTCTAAAGTCTCAAAGATTTTGAACACTTCTAATACATATGCGGTATGAAATGATCCTTTTCCAAAGCCAGAGACAAATATAGTTGCTACAGACCATGCTTCCACTTCCCAAGTGCTTATGTTATCCGCCTCTAAGCCTAAAATTGAAGTTTTGGTGTCAACACAAAGTAAATATTATGGAAATCAACTGTCAACGTCGAATAACCAGGCTGATCAAACTAACCCTTCGACTTCGACTTTGTCTGATCCTATTCCACCACCTATTGCACCAGAGTTAACAATAGAACCACCTAAGGGAGTTGTACATAAATCGACATTTAACCCTCGAGCTTGAGCTACACATAAATATAACATAGTAGAATATTTGGCTCAGTAACCTTCTGCTATGTTGACACTCAAGGTGCTTCAAAATTGTCCCTCCCAAATGTAGGCTTTGTTGTCAACAATTGCTGGAATTGATTGAAGTGCTTCCAATCTTGTGGTTTTCAACCATGCAGGTTATACGCCACAGTTACTAGCGCAATTAACATTCCTAATTCAAGTAAATTCCTTGAATAAACTGTTCATCAAACCATTATTGGCGAGGGGGCATCTACTTGTATTATGTTTATGACTTTCTGGAAAACACTTGGCTCACTGCCTTTGTCATGTTCATCAACAACGTTAAAAGCTTTTAACGATCTCACATATATGCCTTGTGGAATATTGAGTAATCTCCAAATTGAACTAAGAGGCAAAATAATAATTGTTGAGGTTGAGGTTGTTGATGGACGCCTTGACTACAACATTTTGCCAGGAAGACCATGGGTTTATGCTATGGATGTTGTGGTTTCTACGTATTTTCATACAATTGCATTCCCTCATAAGGGTGGAATCACAGTTACCTACCAACTCGCCTTCTTCACCTCTAGTTCATAGGCTACTGGAAGCATTTTGTTAGTACACGGACCCCCGCTATCTCTTCAAAACATTGGTGTAGGTCTCCAAGGGTCCTTCCCTAATAGGTACTTTTTCACTACCATCACCATCCAATTTGGTGGAAGTAGAAAAAGTTGAGACTTGCAACATGATCTCTTCCACTTCATCTGACTTAAGGGAGATTACCAATAGTTCTGAAGTTGATAGTAATATTGAATTCATGCCACTAAGCCCTATTGAGCTTGCATAGAAATCAATCTTTTTGGCTTGTGCAGTGAACCCAAATCCATCTTCACCAATTGTATGCGTAGATCGTTCATTAGAATATGGTACTTCCTCCAATCCTTTTTCACGTATATTTTCTATTGATGAAGGAATCGTCCAATCAATTATGATGGAAGAAGAACCATGGGAAGATTATCATCATCATTCCCATCTTCCAGATCACGTAGAAGATTTTTCAAATGAACTTAATCACCCTTCATTTGTTGATTTCCTATCGAATTTTGTTTTCATAGATATAGTAGATTCCGAACGAAACCTATCAAATTTTGAATAAACAATTTCTATCAATATTTTGACTTAATATAACATTGTAGAAACATTCATGTTAGAAAATATTGTTCTCCATCAGAACTTGATATTTACCGTGCTCTCTTTCATGAATTCTGAGATATATTTTCATGGTCATATGAGGAGATGCTAGGAATTGACTCTAGTATAGTTGAACATGAAATCAAAATGTATCCTAATGTCAAACTAGTGTGACAGTGCCTCCATCTTGTTCATCCAAAGAAGGCTACTTCTATTAAAATAGAAGTTGAAAAACTTTGGCATGCTGGTTTCATTTACCTTGTTCCTCTTACTGATTGGGTTTCCAATATTGTTCTTGTCACAAAGAAACAAGGGATAATACATGTGTGTCAATTATAGGGATGTTAATCAGGCTTGTCCAAAAGACAATTATCCTACTCCCTTTATCGACCAGATTATTGATGAATGTGCTGGATGTGAAATATTCTCATTCATGGATGGTTTTTCCAGCTATAATCAGATGAATGTCCGCTTAGAAGACCAATCTAAAACTACTTTTATTTGTCCATGGGGCACATTTGCTTACAAGAAACTCTCTTTTGGTATGAAGAATGTAGGGGCAACATTTCAGAGGGCAATGAATTATGCCTTCCATGGCATCAAACATATTGTTCAACCATTCCTTAATGATTTACCTGCTCATTCACGAAAGCGGATTGATCATCGACAACATTTGAGAGCTATATTTTTACAGTATTGACACAACAAAATACTACTTAATCCATGCATATGTGTGTTTTGTGTTGAATCTGGTCCTTTTCTTGGATTCATAGTGTCTAAGCAAGGAATTCAACTCGATCCAATTAAGGTTCAGGAAATTCTTGACTTGCCTCCACCTTCAAATCTACTACAGTTACAAAGACTCCAAGGGAAGGCTAACTTTTTGAGGAGGTTCATTCCCAATTATGCTGAAATGGATAAAGGATTTACTCATTTATTGAAAATGGTGATACTCTTCCATTGGGATCAGGTTGCACAAGATTCCTTTGATGATCTTAAAGATACCTTGATTAGAGCCTCATTAATGTATTCCCCGAATTATCAAAACGACTGCTTCCTGTATCTTGCCACTACAGATATAACCATTGGAATGGATTTAGTCCAAGAGGAATATGGGATTTAACATATGATATATTATTTGAGCCACAATCTCAATGATACAGAAGTTAAGTAGTATTACATCGAAAAGCTAGCTCTGGCTGTTGTTCAAGTTGTATAGAGATTTTGCCACTATAGCCTGCTTTGAAAGACAACTTTCATTTCAGATTGCAACCCTATGACATATATCTTGTCATGTCAATTGTTGGGGGGAAATACTCAAAATCAATCGTCATTTTGCAGGAATTTGATTTGAAATTCATCAAATCTAGATCAAAGAAATCTCTTATTTTTTCCAACCTTCTTTGCGACCTTTTGTCGAATATCATTGTTTCAACATCAGAACCATCAATTCTGGATGAGTCTCTATTCCTGATTTCATCATCTAACCCATGGTATGGAGATATATTGATTTATCTCTAGACCCAAACTTTCCAGCCTGATACCTCTCACTCACAACAACGATGTATTGATACCAAGCCAAAGATGATTTGATCATTGGCAACTTTCTTTACCGTCATGGTATCGATACGATTTTACGAAGATGCCTCGCTCATGAGGAAGCCGAGAAATTTTTGAATGATTTCCATTCAGGTGCTTGTGGTGGACACTAATCTGGTTATTATATCGCACAGAGAATTCTCCGTGCTGGTTACTTTTGGCCTTCCATATTCAAATATTGCATTATTGTCATTAGAAGTTGCCATGCATGCTAGATTTATGACTATAAAGCTAGATTACCACCTGAACGATTACATCTTATCATCGCTGTTGGACCATTCCAAATGGGGCATTAAATTCGTGACATGTAACCCCACTTCGACCGGGGGGCATGGGTATATTATAGTCGCTATTGACTATTTCACAAAATGGGCCGAGGCGATGCCAACATTAAACAACAATGGTGAGACGATTGTACTTTTCTTTTTCAACCACGTGGTTACCCAGTTTGGTGTACCACAGGCTATAGTTATAGATCATGGGTCGCATTTTCGCAATCACATGATGAGTGAGTTAACTGCAAAGTTAGGAATTTTGCATGATAGTTCTACTCATTATCTGCAAGCAAATGGATAAGTTGAGGCCATAAAAAAAGTACTGAACTGAATGCTTCAAAGAATGATAGGGGTTCATAAACAAAACTGGAATTTAATCATGTACTTTGCTTTGTGGGCATATCAAACCTCGGTAAGAAATGCAACTAGATTCATGCCCTTTCAATTGGTGTATGGTCTAGAGGTAATCTTGTTGATACAATGTGAAATTTCATCTCTCAAACTCGTGATTGACTTGTTACCTGACACTTCTGATGAAGAAGCGTGTTCCTTAGAACTCATCCATCTGGATGAAACTCATTGTGAAGCTGATTAGCTAACGAAGCACATAAGAAATGAATCAAGGCGCAATACGACAAAAATATCAGGCCTCACATTTTTTTAGATGGAGACCTGGTCCTGCTTTATGATCAAGAAGATGATAAACTTGGAGCAGGGAAATTTGAACCACTATGGATTGTTCCTTATATTGTCAAGTGTGTTTTGGCAAAAGGTGTCTACGAGTTGGTGGATTATGATGGAATTCCATTGTCATAGCCCTGAAATGGGTTGTACCTCAAACGTTAATATGCTTAATTGAGTGTAGTAAATTCATTGTATATATGCCTTAATTGGATGTGTGTGTGTCAGTGTGTCTTTTAGAGTTTTTATGTGGTTAAGTAATCTGCTTTGCATTTGTTGCTAATGTCAGAATCTTTGGAACCATTTGTTGGTTATGCTGAAGGTGCTAGTCGTAGTACTCAGAACCTACCTTCTACAGCATGGGCCATTTTCGCTCCAAGTGGCGAGTTAGTGAGTTTTCAAGGGATTTGTATCGGTCGTTCGATGAACAATATCATTGAGTATAATGCATTGATTGAACTTCTCTCTGATGCCATTTCACTTGGATTCACCAAATCATCATTAGGCTGGACTCACAACTCGTCGTACTGCAACTAACAAATGTGTATACTGTCTGAAACCCAACAATTATTCTTATGTTCCTTAGAGTTCATATTTTGGAAAGACATTTTGAGTACATTGAATATCTACATATTTCCAGAAAGTTTATCACATTAACCAATTCATTAGCGAACTATGTGTTAAACTGGGATTTGTGACACATGTAAAAGTAAATTTTCAATTCACGTCATTAGTTAAATAGGATTGCATATAACCATATATAAAAACTATGAAAGTAAAATAGATAGATGTTTTAAAGTTTTTACAAAAGTTGTGTCCAAGACATGTTTAGTGATCTGACCTAAAAACTCAAAATGCATGCAAAATCATCCTAAGTAGACCTAGTGATGCTCATGATAACAGGTCATAGCCTGATCTATCATGCACAAGAGCCGCATCCAATGACGAAGAACACCAATAGTATGGCGTTGCAGTCCCATAGGTAACTCCTCGATCCAGACATACAAAATACCAAGGGTCAATCCCTCTACATGATCATATAACTCTGCCAGTGTCTCGGCCAAATCCAAATCCTGGAGAGATGCTTTCCCATTATTTCTCCACGCTCGTTCACCTACCTACTGTTGGTGTCTCATAGGTCGAACAGTACCAACATCTGCATGCATGACAATGATTTTAGTTTAGTCTTGGAAACATCAAAACAAAAAAACATGTAGAAACTTAAAAATCAAAAAACATTTGGTCAAAACACAATTTACCTGTAGCACCCCATTGAGCGCCCACTGGTAAACTCAACTCTGGATCTCCATGAAAATCCACCCCTTGCATAAGGATGTTCCTCGATGATAATGTATTGTTGATTGAACTAACTGAATAATGCATTATAAAATGTAATCGATAACTGACCAGCATGTCTAGCCATAAATTCAATCCACCTCTACATCCGTGGATCTCTAGGACCAACTACACCCAGTGTTACATGCTAGAGTTGCATCAATGGAATTATCTCTAAGGTAAAATCAATTAAGAGAGATCCATAGCTAAAATTCTTGGCCTTACCACTCTTTACCTTTGTCAATTGCTCTTTCAGTGAAGAAAGTACTGTCTCACACTAGTTGAATAAAGTTGGCTCAAGACACTCAAGTCAATATTGCATGTATGATCTGTTCGCTAGATGGAGTGTCACACTGCCTGTCAATTTTGCGATGGTGAAAAGGATTGTTCTCAAAGGAAAATCATGAATATCCTTGATGATTATATTTCCGTCCTTGCTAGGCTATGTACCTACCTGACATAATTGTCAAACATAGTCCCTCACTGATTACCCTCCACGTGAGGAACATGAAAGAGATATGGGGGCACCACGTCTCGACAACCTTGTAAGCAAATAAACATCATCAATCATAATAGGGACCATTTTGTCCCTTATGTGAAAATCCTGATTTGTTGGATCCCATGCATGAACTAGGAACTGCAAAAGTTCTGATTGTTGCCTCATTCTGGACAACCTAAAGTGTTTGAGCAACCCACGGTTTTTGAGGGCCTTAACTATACCAAGATTATTTAGGGCAACCACGTCTTATTCTTCATGCCCTGTTTCTCACCAAGCAATTGACATTCTGATCCGATGAAAGCCTGAAATCAAACCATAAGCTTAGTTAGGATCCTTTTCATGCAAAAAACTGGAGAAATTTTGGGCCAAATTGGTGAAAAAAGTTTGTGAAACTCGCCCAACGCAGCCCAGGAAAGGAGACAGTGCACTTCAGTGTAGCAAGCCTTCTGTTTGGGTGCTCCCCGGCACAGTTTCGACATGGAAGCCTGTGTTGATCCCAGGGTGAAATATTCAAAACCTAGGGGCCATAAAAACCCTAAAAACTTGCATGAAATTGTAAAAGAATGACATGAAAAGAAAGAGGAGGGATAGATCTCCTACCTGGTCTAGATGGCACAAGAAATGATCCACAAAATCTCTTGCATTCAGTTGCTAAAGATCGAGGTAAAAATAGGGTCAGAGCACAAACTAAATGGTAAATATAAAATGGTGAAAATAGCATGGTAAATTCTTGTTTTTATGTTTATTTCATGAGCATTAAATGAGTAAAATTTATTATTTACCTTCTTTTACCAATGAAACAGGTATGTTTCATCCGTTTAGTGTTCCTTTGGATAGATTTATAGCTAACTTACATAATTTGACATGCACGATCGTGAATTGTACTTTGATCATAGAGCATACTTTTATCTCTTTTTCGAGTTCTGGTAAACATTGAAAAAGGAACCCCCTTGCAGTCCTGTTTAAACTCTTTTCAGATTCTCTCAATATGAAAAGATTTTTGAGTGCTTGTCCTTTTCAGTTCATTAACAGATTGGAAACAACATCTACTCAGTATAAGTTTAACCCTTTTCTGGACTGAGATAGATTATTTACGAAAAAGGAACGCATTGATCGAACATGGTCAATAGGTTCTCTCTTATATTGTTTTATGCTTTTTTGGACTTGAGAGACAAACTTACAAAAAATAACTTATGGAGGTTCCATTTTGTCCCTTTTCAAACTCTCTAAACATTAAAAGGATCAAGTTATCATTGTTGTTAGACTCGTTAAAACATCAAATAGCGACAAACTTGTCCATCATGACATGACTGAGTTTCACCCTCACTAGACTCATTAAAACATCACATAGCGATGGATTCACCCGAAGGGTGGAATTATACAACAAGCATATGTTATCATCCTCAAGCTTGATAAAAATAAAGAGGTATTGGTCAGCAATGATTGGGGAAAATGGGAAAAGAGGTAAACCAGTTTATGGCAGCAAGTCGCTCTTGAACATGACACTTTCACTTCATCATTGTGACTATTTGGGTTGGGTAATCTGCTTGATGGTCATCATACTTTGGTCTATCATACC
Source organism: Pinus taeda (assembly GCA_000404065.3). NCBI lineage: Eukaryota > Viridiplantae > Streptophyta > Pinopsida > Pinales > Pinaceae > Pinus > Pinus taeda. The sequence goes on along the minus strand of APFE031756221.1, from coordinate 201,239 downwards.
ATCCACTACTTTAGTTTTGTTTCAATACTGCCAATCCATTCAGTGTCGCCGACATGTTCAAGAGAAGTCACTCAGTTGAAATTCATCCTTTGCAATACTCATAAGCCTTCATTTTCATGACTGCCATTCCTGAACCTTGCGTCGTTAGTCACATTCCATCTCCAAAATCATTACACTCGTTTCTTGTCATTGATGTGGGATAGATCAAGGCCCTCCTGCGATGAGTTGCTTCTAGTCGACTTCAACACATTATCCAAGAAGCTGACTTAGAAACACCCTCCTAGTACCTTGAGGCTTGCATACAACAATGGTAGGTTTCTCACTTCTGGCGGTAGGTTGACAACACTAGCATTCGACCGAAATAATTTGTATGGTGTTCAACATCAAAACATCCATTCACACCATGCAGAGTGTACTATAGTACCTCGAGGATAATTATCATTATCAGTGATTTCTCTCGCGTCTGTTAATGGCTTAAATCATTGCCTGGTAATCAGATGGTGTATTCCCATGTTCAACTTCAGATCACATATTCACATGGTTAGAATTGTACTTGAGTGAACAATTGAACGAGATAGAAGACCTCAGATCTAGTTTCATCCATCCGGGATGCGATTTTAGGAAATATACCAAATCATCTGTACAATGGCTTAGCATTGATGGTCATCCTATCATGGGTCTATATCTGTAGATGACTATCTATGTACTTGTAATGAAAGTTTATATGTTGAGCATGGGTATGCCTTCCCTTAGCAATTCATGAAAAAAAATAAAAATATCATGATATTATGTATTGTAATTGATGCAGGTCACCATCCACTTCGGAACCTCCTCATCACATCGTAAAGCATATCACTCGGCATTAACATTTTCTAATTCATGCTTTAGGGGGCAGTTGTTACAGATCCATTTGGGCATATCACTCCCATCATTCAGATCAGTACTATTGGGGCTAATCAAATGCTAATTCAGTTGCTACATGTCCTATACAAGTCAACACTTTGAATGCCTCCTTCCCTGAGAGTTTCTTGGCGTGAAGCCCTACAGAAATGCCTCCTTGAGGGACCAGCACAACCTTGATCAGGGGTGAGTGCGCTTCAGTGTAGGTAGGTCCATGTCATGGTGTTTTCCAAAGCACTTAGGCCCACTTTGACCTGTGCTGGGATAGATTGAGCGAAATCATCATAGGGTTCTCGGAATATTCTTATCTTTTGAAACCATCTAGAAGATTCCCACACTTATCATCTCCTATGAGCTCGAAATTGGATAGGGAATGAGTTAAATAACCTCCTATCCTCTCATCCCTTCCTCTAGGGAAACTAACTCTAAGTTTGGAAGGCCATTCAATACCCTCATTTATGACCAAACCACCATCATTTTCCTATAAATTGAGCACTCATCTAAGTGATCAGGTGCTAGACTTTGAGAATTTGTAAGGAGATATTGTTGGTGTGAGGTTTGGGATTGTAAGAAAGTATTGTTATGCTTCCAGAATGCTGTGTTTTTGATGTGATGTTGGTTGGAAGCCAAGCTGGAAGAGTGACAATGGATCAGACTTCACAGTTGTAATTCTTCCTTTTACTTAATAATGTTGTTTACACCTTTTCCCATATTCTTGGCTTTATGTATGATGATTATATGTGTAAATTCTTTCGATTCCATTTGCTTATAGTAGATAGATCTCTTTCTTTGATTGGTTTTTGTCCTTTGTTTATGATTGTAAGTACTTGTTGAGCGGATTAAGTTCCAAAAGGAGCGACGGGAATGAAACAAAGGAGACAAAGGGAAAGTGAAATATAATAAGTAGGTCCCTTGTCTTATTTATATTCTATAGAAAAATTTTAAGTGCTTTAAATCTGTTGTTCTAGGTGTAGCTACCCACCTAGGGAAATTGTGTTTATCCGTAGATGCAAAATTCCACGTAACATCAATGAGCTGATATGTGAATCATGCTAGCAAGAATGTCCAAAAAAGTGTAAAAGGAAATGGTCAAAGAAATGGACATTATTTCATTATAGGAGAATCCATCTCAACAACAACATGCTTCAAATGTCTATAATCATGATTGACTTTGTATATATATATAATTTGGCATTAAATATTAAATTTCAAATATTTTCTTGTAGAAAATAAAATAAAATGGAACTCATTCAGCACATAAAACCGGATGACAAGGAATAAGAGGGTTGATATCAAAGTTTGTGAGTAATTGTTAATATTTTCTTATAACAACTCAAGGTTTCATTTTTGTATATTTTAAGTTGTTTTACATTAACCACCCTTGAGTGTCTTCAAATAGGTGCTAACATACAAAGAAGAGACCTCGAGAGAATTGATTGGCATTGGGTTAAATATGGGTTGTCAGTATATGTTGGCATATGAAAAATTAATTTTGGAATTTGTAAATTTCTATGTTTTTTTACTTCTTTTAATTTATAATTAATAGAACAAAAAAATCATTTATATTAAATCTATGATTTATAATGGTGTATAAAAAATGTAAGAAACAAAGTATGGAACTACGTCCGCAGAAGATTTGCTGCAACAAGGCATAAGACTTGATGTTGAAACCATGTGTATAGTTCATGAGTCACTTCTTTCTATCATACATTTCTATTCGATTTACATTGATGTATATTATTTATTTCAGTTTTCAATATCCCCACTAATCTAGATACACTCATTACACTTTATTTTTATGTTTTCAGATGGAACAAGATCAAGAAGATGAAAATAATTGATGTAATAAAAAAAACATTCATTCAAATAACCCAAGTCATGGAAGTAGCTCAAGCATTGACAATAGTTCCAACAAAGAATGATGATCTATCTGGATATCAATGCAACTTGTTGTATTTTTTGAAATAATTGTTTGTGAAAATCAGACCTTTTGTTTAATTTAATAGACATAATGTCCCAATTGAAAGACAAGGGGTTACCAAAACAATCCCATTTTGCATCACAAAGAGTCTCTTATTGATATATAATAAAATACATTTTAATTTTTCTATTGTGTTATCCAATGTCGTGAAATGTTATGCCACTCATTAAATAAATGGATGATTAAATATTATGTTGAAGAGATGCGAAATCTGATAATATAAAAAATTAATCCAAATATCATATACAAATGCACTAATCAAACTTTAGTTTATATGAATATTTTTGTAAGATAAATGTCCATTTTTTTATGAATAACATATTTTAAAAATCACAATAATTGCATTGTCATAGGTCAATGTTTCCAAAGAAAGAGAAAATCGCATACAAAAAACTGGTGTGTCCATGACATAAACATGCATCAATGTGTTGTGTTATATAAAAGAATTGTTATGACATCCTTTTGGCATAAATGGTGATTTTTTGGAAAATGACAACACTAGGGTGTTTAATTATTAAAGCATTGGTATTATTTGCAATTAACACCCTAGCACATTGCAATTCTTAAAGCACCAGTGCTTTCATAGAACTAACAACCTAGTGCTACAAAATTTTATTTCCAAACTCTGTGCATTATTAAAATTAACAACACCAGTTATTTTATATCAATGGCGCACTAGTGTGTTTATACAAATCATACACATAGGCAATGGAACTTTAAGTAAAAGGACTAGGTTTGTAATATTTGTTTTCTTGCCTAAGTGTCATTCCTAAAAAGAACACCACGAGGCATTTTTTGATACACACGTAACGAGGCAGTATACATTTTAGGCACCAATGTTCCTTACATTCAATGCCTTGGTGCTTTTAGTTATGTATGTAGCCTCGGTGATTTTATATATGTAGCACACCTGATCCAGTAGGATCCCAAAAGGCCAAATTTTCAAAATCCTCAAAATGTAGCAAAACTAGTCTCAAATTGAAGAGCTTGTCGTTTTGAAGCTATGGCTCGCTAAATTGTTTCGAAAATAACTAAAAATTTTGCTAGAAGGACTCACTTGGACACTTGGCATGCTGACGTCAGTAGTATAATTGTTGATGTCAATCTTACAGATGCTTACACCAGTATGTGATGTGGAAGTACAGATGAGGGAGAGACAACCAAAACACAACAGGTGGCATCTTGGTTAGCATAGTCAGATTCTACTAAGAAGCGGACAAATTGGACAAGTCTGATGGTTGGCAGTGGTGAATTTGTTCCCTGCTTAATTTTTTTCCAATGATCTCTAACTCCTTCAGTAGGAAAAATGCCAGTTGTGGGCTAAATTCAAATTAAAAAAATATATTACCGGTTAGTCGGTCGGCAGTCAAACCCAGCCAACTGGGCCAGCAGGGCAACCATTATTATATATATATATATATATATATATATATATATAATATATATATATATATATATATATATATAATATATATATATATATTATATACATATATATCAACGATTAGTGGTGGTCCCGGTCCATCGAACCTTTAACATTATTTCATACAATAAAACAATAATGAGCGGGTTGTGGGGTTTTAACACCCGACCTCCCGTTTCGCACATGACTTTAAAAGGACCGACCACCATTCGTCCAAACAGCTTGAAGTTAATTACAACATCGACCACGTATTACTTAAACCACTTCAACCTAGTGCTAAAGGTAGAGCAGGCGCGTGGAGCATGAAGACTGAATTCAAAGTGTGGAGACCATATCCACATTGATACTTCATCTAGGCACATTTTCTGAGACAAATTCTGGGGACTATTCCCATAGGGAATCTTGTAGGGAATCTAAAAGATTCCCTAAAGCCCCAAAGATCACCAGAACAAAATAGGGTCAACTTTAGTTAGTTTCTTCAACAGAGGTCTACATTTGCAGGTCATCCCAAGAAGTGGAGGTATAAGGTGTCATTTTGTAATTTCTTTTAATTTCATTTTTCTATCAATTGATGAAAGAGACCTCCCTACATTGAGCAGGACGTGGAGACATAACCCACACTAGGTGAACTCCGTTATCAAGTTGTTTGTGTGTCTTTGATCACAAGGTTGCTTTTGATTTTCACTTCCTTTTTGTGTTTCTGTCATGTGGTTGAGTGCTCTTTTCAAATGCAATTATGTATGCATATTTGAAATAAAATATCTTAATCAAGTTTGGTATTATAGCAAGTCTTCTTGATGTGAGTTACACGAGTGAATGCTAATCAGGAATAAGCTCCAAAAAGGTGAAGGAAAACTCAAATCCTTTGATCCCAAAGAAAAGCGTGCAATAAAAAGACGAGAAATGGTAGATGAGGAAGCTTGAATAGAGGAAGAGTGAAATTATCGCAAAATCTTCTTCACCATGGTAGAGAAAGTGGACAAATGGTTTGCAAAATATGAGAAGACAATCAACCCTGAGAAGAAAGAGCCAGATGATCATGCCTCTGTAAGCCATGGAGGTGGAAGAGAGGATCCCCCTTCCTCTCCATCTTCCAGTGATATTTCTTCTTCTTCCTCTTCTCGTCATTCTAACAAGCATCATAGGAATGCATTTAAAATTCCATTTTTTAAGCTAGATGTAAAGTTTGATTTTCCCACATATAATGGAGAATGTAATGCATAGAAGTTAAGCAATTCGATTAGACAGATTGAGGTTTATTTCCAAATTCAACAAATCAAGGAAGATGAGGCCAAGATCCAATTAGCATATCTTTGACTAAGTCGCACCGCTCTCATATGGTGGGAGCGCATGTTTCAGAAAGGTAGGAAAAACTTAGGTAATCTCCTTTCTTCTTGGTCGAATTGTGTTTCTTCATTAAAATATCAATTCTGTCTTTTGGGTTTCAAAAAAAGGCTTTAATGGAATGGAAATACTTGAGACAAGGAAAGAGTCAAAATGTACAAAGTTTCACCAAATACTTTAGAAAACAATATTTAAATTTGAGCATTTCACTTGATTCACCAGAAAATCTAACAAAGTATATTAATGCTTTACATAATTACATTATGCATCCCTTGTTTTTATTTGAGCCTACTATTATTGATGTAAAAAGTGTGAAGGTAATTCACCTTGAAAGGAGGGGAAAGAATGAAAAAGAAGATCAACCCAATAAATCATATTTCAAACCTCATAATGAAAATTTCAAAGGAAAAGGCAAGGGAAAGGACAAAATGGCAGATACAACCAAGAAAGAAGAAGAAGCAAAGTCATCTTGCACACATTGAAAGAAAGAAGGCCATGATGATGAAAATTGTTGGAAGTTGCATCCAGAGTTGAAGCTAAAGAGATTTGGTGGAAGGGACAAGAAAAATATGGAGGAAACCAGGCAACATGACCTTGGATCCAACTTTGATGACGAGAAATAGATCACAACAGTGGGCATACAAGGTAACCTTTCTCTTCATGCTAATGAAAATTCTGAATTGCATGCAAGTACAAGTTCTTCAAATAAGTCTCTTGTTAATGAATGAAAGAGGATTGAATAGTTCCACATTAGAGTTGTGATGAAACATACTAAAGTGGAAACCTTCGTTGATTTGGGATCACAAGTAAAATTGATTTAAGAATCCTTGGTTAAGAAACTAGGGTTGGATACCAAGCCTCATTTGAAACCCTACCCTCTTGGTTGGGTGTGTGACAAAGCAAAATTACATGTAACCAAATAGCGTAGGGCTATATTTGTGATTGTGTCCAAACTAGTAAATGAGGTTGAACTTGATGTTGTTCCTTTGGATATTTGTGGCATTGTATTGGGCAGTTCATATTTGTATGATAGGAAAGAAATCTTCTTTCACCATGAAAACAAGTATCATCTCACAAAAGATGAGGTGGAATAAATTGTTAGAGCTCATCATGCCAATACTAGTGCAAGTCTTAGGTGCAGGTCAGATGAAGAGATTGATCAATTCCATCAAAGGGTGCATGCTTGTTGAACCTCAAAATTACTCTTTCCCTAGGAACTCTTCTCATTTCTTTTCTTTGTTTTTCCATGAAGAAGATGCATTCTTATCATCAATTACTAGTATATACTGTCTTGAGAAGGACATTTAGTGATTTACATGTTATGCTTTTATGTTTTGCTGTTTGAATAAATTTTTGTATATTAGCTACATAATGCAACCTATTTTGTAGCTAATTGATTATTCAGCAGCTACCTTCATGCTTTAACAGGTTCCAGGTGGCAGAAGGAGAAACTAGCTACATCGGCAGCTTGGAAATCATCGTGACATGGACCCTATCCTATTCACCTAGCCCAGATCGACAAAGAAGATGGCATAAGACTACGGTCAATGAAGAAGTCAAATGAAAAGACCGAAGGTAACAAGACTCTTTTTTATGATTAATTACATGTTTCACAGTGATGTGGAGCGTTATTTGAAACAACTACCTGTACCTACGGACTCCAACAACGACTTGTACAACTGAATTCAACAGCCACCATGCCTTGAATTTATGTCTCTAGCAGCCGAGGAAGAAATTCCACACATTTTCCTTCTACGTGTTTTGTTGTAGCATATTTTTCTCTACAAACAGTTGTATGGTTTTTCCTATAAATACATGTGTAAAGAATCGAATACGTTAGTAGTGATAGTGATAGTGATAGTTTTATTGTGAAGCTAAAGTTTTAAAACTCTGTAAATCTTGGGCATTTTGTGTCCCTATTTTTAAAATGAAGACCACATGTTTTATGGAAATTTGAAGGAGTTTTCTTGGAGTTGATTAAGCAATCATAGCCTAATCAACTGCAGAGGGCCCCTGCATTGAAGAAGGTTTCATTTCATTTTGTTTTTTTTCTAGTTAAACTGTAAATTCATCATTTCCTTTCACAATGTTCATAATCATCTTTGTGCTAACAATGTTTATAATTCAATTTTCATCATTTTCTTACTAATAGCATTCATAATGTAGAGTAGCTTCTTTTTGCTTAATCTCTTTCTAGTTTTTATCAGTAGTTAGAAGTTGAAATTCAGTAGTGTAATTTAGTTTACTTCATTCACTGTTTCACTAGTCTTTAAATTCTCGATTAGACTGATCAGTACCATTTACTGTTCTTGCCATTTTATTTCTAGTTTATTAACTCATGGTGTTAATGAATGTTTCTAAAGAACCCTTTAAGTTGATAATTCATCCTAAACTAAGTGGTTGAACGTTTCATTCATGCAATGAGTCTTTGCTGCATTCCTGTATTTATTTTCTCTTAGAATAATGAAGTACAAAATTCCTCAAATGTCAACACAAGGAGATTTTATCCCAAATTGAGAGGTAGAGTAACTAAGTATTTCATTTAGTTTTGTTTCTGTAATTAATTAGACATCAATTGCAAATTTCACTTTCAGTTTTTAGTTCATGATTTGGAAATAATGGTAAAACAAGAATAGAAAATTTGTTTTCATTTCTTGCTTAAACTTTGCTTCAAAGTCTTCCTTAAGCTCTTTTCTTTCTCATTTTTAGATTTTTAGCAGTATTTTACGAAAGTTAGACTTAAGATTTTGATAGTTACATTGTAAATAATTATGGATTAAAGGACCAAAAACCCCCAAAACAACATAAAGCACAAAAACAATGAAGTAAGAAGGGTCATATAGCATAAACAGTGCACTACACTTCATCAGTTTACGATACCCAGATTGATAATTTATGTAAAGGAATTCAGGACAGTGAACTGACCAAACAATTCTCATGGTTGTGAGAGAAAAAGATGCAGTGTCATCTGAATATTTCCAAGGTTGTGATCCCACTCATAAACAATAATTGTATGAAAACATTTCTAACTATGAAGATATTTTTTAGGAACCAATTGTGTTGCCTTTAAAGTGTGACATCCAACATGGAATTCACTTGTAGTGGGATGCTCCTTTACCAAATATTGGTATGTACAAGTTGCCATCCATTGAGATGGAGGAGATAAAGAAGCAAGTACAGGAATTACTGAAGCAAGGGGTCATAAGGCCAAGTTCTTCTCCAAGTGGCTCACCCATCATGTTGGTGCCAAAGAAGGATGACACATGGAGGATGTACATGGAATAAATGGCACTCAACAAAATAATAGTGAAGAATCGATACCCTTTCCTTCGCATTGATGATTTATTAGGTCAAGTGAAAAAAATTGTCTATTTCACAAAAATGGACTTGTGTAGTGGATATCATTAGGTCAGGATTACAAAATAGGATATATGGAAGACTGCATTCAAGATAAGATACGAGTTGTTTGAATGGCTGGTGATGCCATTCATACTGTGCAATGCTCTGGCCACATTCATGAGGGTGATGAATGACATTTTTATACCTTTTATTGATGATTTTGTACTTGTGTATCTTAATGACATTCATGTTTTAAGTAGAACATGGGAAGATCATGTGAGTCATGTTAAAAGGGTGCTTGGCATTTTACAAAAAGAAAATTTGTATGTCAAAATGGCTAAGTGTGAATTTGGTAAGACCTCTTTAGATTACTTGGGCCACATTATTGGAGGTGGACAGCTAAAAATAGATCCTTCTAAAGTTGATGTGATTGTGAAGTGGCCTAAACCCACCAATGTTGCATAAGTTCGTAGCTCTTTGGGTGCAGTACAATATTGGAGAAGGTTCATTGCCAAATTCTTCATCATTGCATCCCCCTTGCATGCATTGACAAGTGTGAAGAAAACCTTTCAGTGGGTAGAAACGTAGAAAAAAACCTTTGATACATTGAAAGAGAAGATTAGTACTACACCATTTTTGGCCTTACTTGACCTCCAACAGCCTTTTGAGATCGGGATGAATGCTAGTGTGTACATCGCAGGAGTATTGTTGTTGCAGCAAAGGAAACCTGTATGTTACCATTTAGAGACATTCTCCCAAGCCCTTGTGAACTATCCCACCTATGACAAGGAGTTGTACGCCTTGGTCCAAAGCATGAAGAAGTGGAACCATTATCTAATTGGAAAGGAGACCATTATTCACACCAGTCACCAGCCCTTACAATACCTCCAATTGCAAACCAAACTTTAACAGGCACGTCATTTTAGGTGGATGGGGTTTCTTCAATGGTTTCACCTGGTAATAAAATACAAGAAGGCTACTAGCAACAAAGTGGTAGATATGTTTTCTCGCCCTCCTATTTATGCATCTATAGTTTTGCAAAATTCTTCTTTATATTTTGAAAATTATGTTGAATAGTATGTTGATGATGAAGATTTTAAGGAGATTTATGCAAAGTTGATTCATGGATCATAGGTAGACAATTACCATTTGTAGGGAAAATTGTTGTACCATATTGAAAAACATTGTATCCCCACCAATGAAAGAATGCATGTAATTGGAGAGGCACATACCTCTCTTGTGTTGGGTCATTTTGGTGTAGGGAAAACTTGTAGATTTTAACTCCGTACCAAAACTACCTACATACGAATTCTAAAACACAGAAAATAAACAATGCAAGAGCATAACACATAAAACACATATACACAGAGATTTTCCCCTAGATCCAAAAACCAGGACTACCAGCTTGATTTTTCATTATGTTCCTTTCAATGTTATAATACATGTTTATACATGCCGAAGCATCAAATACCATGGACCGAAAACCATCGCGTCCAATACCATGGACCGAAAAACCATCGCGTCCAAAAAACATGTGCGAAAATCATGCACAAAACCATAGGTGGGTCCGCCCAACCTAACATAGGGTCCAAAACCAAAATTTTCCGGGGCGCTGCCCCGGACCCCATAAAGTGGGGTTACGGGTACCCCTCAAACCCCCTTGTTAACTATGTGGAAAGAATATAACACAACCCAACATGGCTTGACCCTTCTTGCTCTACTTTGCTTTGCTTTGCTTTTCTTTGCTCGAATTATGAAGAAAAAGAAATGATCGAGGATGTATCATACCATCCTCCACTGACCCGAAATCAGTCTCAGAGTGTGTACCACTGTCACTGGTCCCAGACCAGTATCATTGATCCCAGATCAATAAAGGTCATCCTAGCATATGGAGTACGATAGATACAACGATGCGTCCATTGGTACTACTATGGTCCCTAGCCTCATTTCCCTGCTCATTGATCAGATGAGAGGTACTTCCCATGAGTCCCAAACTGCATGGGTAGGATGCCTCGACAGGAGAACTAATCATCCTATCCATAGGAGAGCGAATCATCCTGTCAGTGGATGCCATGGAGAACTAATCATCCTGGCCCTCAGGAGAACGAATCATCCTGTTCCACAATCGCCATGGAGAACACATCATCCAAGCCCACAGGAGAACTAATCATCCTGTTCCATAGTCGCCATGGAGAACGAATCATCCTGGACCACAGGAGAACTAATCATCCTGTCCCATAGTCGGCATGAGGTGTCACAGGGGAAGGTTGAACCTTTTACCTTGTACAAAGTGCACCAATAGGGGATGGTGAGTCACCCTGTGGTCATATGTCGCTCTGAGAAGTACCCCGTGCCCCCTGGAGCTCCCAGAGCTCAGTACATCATACTTGACCCTCATCAGAGGGTCTCTGAATGACACCAAGTCGTTCTCGAAAAGTCAGGAATTTGACCTTTCCTAGGGGCTTTGTCAAAATGTCAGCGACCTGTTCATCTGTACCAATATGTTGGAGCCTTATTGCTCCTCACTGCACCATATCTCGAATATAATGGTACCTGATATCAATATGCTTGGAGCGATCATGGAATACGGGATTTTCTAATAAACGAATCCCGCTCTGGTTGTCACATAGAATCACAGTGGTATCCAATGTAAATCCAAACAACTCACTGAAGAGCTTTTGCAACCAGACTGCCTCACAGGAGGCCATGCTAGCAGCAATATACTCTACCTTGGTGGTGCTCAAAGCCACCAACTTCTGCTTCCTGCTTATCCAGGATATCGAAGCAGATCCCAAGGAGAAACAGCACCCAGAAGTGCTCTTACAGTCCACCACACTACCTGTCCAATCAGCATCAGTATATCCAAGTAGTCTCACATCTCCGGCAGTGTATCTTAACCCATAAGAAATTGTGCCATGAAGATATCTCAACAGATTCTTGGCACCAATCCAATGTGTGTGGTGAGGTTCAACCATATGTTGACCCAACGTGTTGAATACAAAGCATATATCTGGACGAGTGTTCACTGAGAACATTAATGCTCCAACGAGTTGACAATACTCGGTGGCATTTCGCAAAACAAGTCCAGCAGCACTACCGCTTAACTTTTTGAAGTCAAGCTCCATCGGGGTAGTTATGCGCTTTCAGTCCACCATACCGAATCTTTCCAATATCTTCACCACATATTTTCCTTGAAATAGGAAAATTTCCCTTAGCTTCTGCCAAACTTCAAGTCCCAGGAAATAGTGCATTAGTCCTAGGTCCTTCATTTCAAATTCAAAAGCCAACTCCCTCTTACATTTGTGAATGAGAGGGTCTGCACCTGTTAGAAAGAGGTCGTCAACATACAGCACCAGTATGAGAGGTTTATCATATTCAACCTTAAAGTAAAGGTTAGGATCAGCTTCACTCCTAGTGAATCCCGGCTTCATCAAGTAGCTATCGATCCTCTCATACCATGCTCGAGGTGCTTGCTTTAGCCCATAGAGGCCCTTCTTCAACCTGCACACATGAGATTTTCACCCATAAATCTCAAATCCTTCGGGTTGCTCCACGTGGACCTCTTCTTTGATCGAACCATTCAAGAATGCAGCCTTTACATCCATCTGATGTAGGTTCCATCCTTGTGAAGCCGCAAGGGCTATGGTCGAGCGGATGATCGTATATCTGGCAACAGGTGCAAATATCTCGTCATAGTCTATACCTTCCTTCTGGGAGAAGCCACGAGCGACAAACAAGCCTTATACTTTTCTGTACGTCCATCAGCTGCATGCTTTATCTTGTCAAGCCATTTAAAAGTGACAATTGTCTTGTCAAGGGGTCTGGGAACCACTTCCCAGACATCATTCTTTATAATAGACTCATATTCTTCAGTCATAGCATCCTTCCATACTTGATGCTTGATGGCATCTGAGAATGATGAAGGCTCATTTTGAATGATCGTGCTCATGATGGTCGGGTATCCCCGATACCTGTTTGGTTTCTTACTTTCAGGGAAGGTTCCTCGGGGTGCAGTATGTCCTTAAACATCATCAAGTGTCCCCCTAAGCCATGAAGGCCTCTTCCTAAAAGAGGAAGGCTCAAGTGGAGGAGGATCAATAGTATCCATGGGTTCTTCCACATTTGGCATTGTTTCATCATCTTTTCTTTTGGTTCCCTGGTGTCAGCTTCTTGAGAGCTCCTCACAGTAGGAAGATTCTTCACCTTGCTAAGAGCTATATCTTCGTCAAAGGTGACATCATGACTAATCACGACTTCCCTTTAACCGACTACATAGATTCTATAGCCCTTTGTATCTTCACTATAGCCCACGAAGATTCCTTTCTTTCTAGATGCACCCAATTTATTCCTTTTCTCTTTCGGCACATGAAAATATACAGAGCTTCCAAAAATTCTAAAATGAGATACGTCAGGTTTCTTACCAGTGAACATTTCCTCAGGAGTCTTGGAACCCAATGCTTGATGAGGGTCTGTTTTGTACATATATGGTGGTGTTTTCCGCTTTGGCCCATAGAAACTTTGGAAGTCTTTGATCATGGAGCATAGCATGGACAGCTTCCACAATCGTACGGTTCTTCCTTTCCGCCACACCATTCTGTTCAAGAGTGTATGGTGCAGTAGTCTCCCTCTTAATGCCAGCCTCTTTACAAAATTCATGAAACTCATTAGATTCATATTCAGTCCCATTATCAGTCCTTAAGATCTTGATCTTCTTTTCGGTTTGATTCTTGATCAAGGCTTTGAAGTGTCGAAACCAAGAGAACACTTCATCCTTCTTTTTCAAGAAGTATATCCAAGTCTTGCGAGAATAGTCATCCGTAAAAGTGAGGTAATATGAATATCCTCCCAAGGAGTTCACAAGCATCATACCAGATATGTCTGAGTGAACCAATTGTAATATATCGAAGGTATTTATTTGGCTTGAGGGGAATGGTCCCCTTTTGAGCTTTCCTTCGGCACATCCCGGACATACACATTTTTTCTCTACTCGGAATTCAGGCATCCCTGTCACCATTTGTCTTACATCGGGTAGAAATTTATAATGAAGGTAAGCAAACCTTCGATGCCATAGTTCGGATTGAAGAGATGTGTCACAAGACATGACACCTAGCGGACTTCCTCCGACCTAATATAATGAATCAACTCGAAACCCAAGAGTGAAGGGATCTTTAATATTGTTTTTCCATAAACGTACCTTGCTATCGCTGAAAGCCACCTTGTAGCCTTTTTCTTCCATTGTTAAAATGGACACCAGGTTCTTTTTTAGATCAGGGACATATAATACATCCTGTAGGTGGATTGTATTACCTTGATTCAATTTAAGAGAGACATTGCCTACACCTTTCACAGGATATTTCATATTATCTCCAAGGACAATTTCCAAGTTGGTTTCTTTCTCTATCAAATTATGGAGAACTTCTTTGTAACCAGTGAAGTGCCTTGAGGCACCACTATCAATAAGCCAATTTCCCAGCGAGTCCGGAGCAGCAGAGGTAAATAGAGCAGTTGGTAGATAATATTCATCCTGCTTATTGTCAACAGTGTTAGATTCATATCTAGAATTTCTTGCCTTCTTGAATGGTTGTCCTCTTCCTTGATTTCCAGCACTCCTTTTACCTCGGCCATTTGACCTACCATTTCTTTGATTGCCTTGAGAGGGATTTTGATCATCATCCTGGTGTGAGTTCCTTTTATCAGGACACTCCCTTGCATAATGACCTTGTCTATTGCAATGGTAACATCATCCTTTTCTTCCACCCTTTGGTCCAGCCTTTCCTTTGGATTTAGCCTCGAAATTGTTTCGTCTTTTAACATGAGAAGAAAAGGCAGCAGGATTAGCTTTAAGTGTGGGCATTTCTTGTTCTTCCATCCTTGCTTCTTATTGAATACATCTTGCAATTAATTCCTCAAATCCAGGAATTACATTATTGTTGAGGAGAGTAGTCTTGAATATATACCATTCAGATGGTAGTCCTCCAAGAGTTGTGAGTGCCATTTCCCTGTCAGGAATTACTTCCCCAATAGATAGGAGATCGTTCTTGATCTCGGTGATTCTTAAGAAATATGCTTGCATATTTTCATCCTTGCCCTTCTTAATTTCCTTCAGCTTATTTCTAAGAAACAGAAGTTGATTTGCATCATTAACTTTAAATAAACTCACCAATCTATGGTATATTTCCTTGGAGGTGTTCAACACGGAAACATAGGCTACCAAGCGTTTGCCGATAGAGTCTCGGATGATCTTCTTTGCTTTGAATTCTCCCTTGGTCCATTTGTTTCTCACAGCAGCGGATGCATTTGATGGAGGCTCAACAATTCCGCCTCTCACATGGTCCAGCACTTCTTGTTCTTCTACTGTTAGATTGAGAGACATCTTCCATCTGTGGTAGTCAAACTTCTCACGGAGTTTGTCTTCAGCTGGGATGTGTGCTGAGGACCCCATAGTTCTTTTTAGATAGCCTTACCAACCTTCTCTCTAGTGATTGCTCTTGCTCTTGCTTGGGCTTTGTCTTCACCTCAGCTCTAATACCATGTTAAGATATGGTATGTTCTATGTTTAGAGCAGTTTACTTATCTTTCTTATTATTATCCATAGATTAGCAATCACATGTACATTAAGTAAAGTGTGGATAGAACATTAAATGATCAACAGAAAACAAACCAAGACAAGAGACACAAGATGTGACGGCTAGCCAAGGACAAAACCAAATATTGGGAACCCTTTGGTCAAATATTCTTTTATCTTCAATAATGCAGTAGAGAGAAATAGTACAAAAATCTGATTTACATCAACAGCAGCAAACCCTAGATCAGCCCTAAACTAGGGCAGTCAATATCTGTCAAACCGGAGGTTGGATCACCTTGATTCCTTCACCAAAAAATGCGGCCTTCCAAAGAGAGTCAGCGTCACCTACTGCGCATTCCAGAGAGAGAGAATGTTGGTCAACACTGGGCAAAGTTCCGATCTGCAGCTGCAACCCTAAAATCTACGTCCCTTTTCCACACGTGTGAGAGATAGAGTCCTTTCTACACAAGAGAGAGAAGATACTATTTTTCTGCGCAGGAGAGAGAGAGATGTGATGAGAAGTGAAGTGACAAATGAGGAGGAGACATCCTGTATTTATATGCAAATGTTGATGATGAATAGATGTGTCCGTTGGGCTTCTCAGCATACATAATTTGTTGGTCGACTTTGATAATTAGTTCATGATCAAAATAAATTCATATCTCCATAAATACTTATCAGAATCAGATGATATTTAGATCAATCCTACACCTCTCGATGAGAGGAATTTAGTAAAAGTATTATCATCCATGAATAAGGTGACCCACATGAAGTTTGGCCCTATTTGCCAATTTTAACAATTAGTGAATGTTAAACTCATAGTGGTCAATAGGAAAATATATTGTTGTAGTCCTACCTTGGGAGGGAGTAATAAGTTGAAATCTAAGCTGGACAAAGTGATTGTCAACTCAAGTGCATAAGTTGATATCTAAATAGGAGACATTGTATCTAAGCGAGAGAAATTGATTGCCAACTCAAGCGCTAATAAAAATGGCAATGTTGTATTAAAAGAAATAAAACCCACTAGTCAGCTCTACGAAAGAGACTCTGAACCAGGAGAGTCTGGCTCTGTAGAACACTCTACATTGTTCATGTACATCACACATTATATAATAATCATGTTTTTTAGGGAAGTTAGAACAATAACCTAAGAAATAGAAACTAATTCCTATCTTGAGGTTACGTGAACCAACTCACACTATTCTAGGATATCCTCCATTATCTTCAACACTCACCCTTGATAGAGAAGGGGTTCACAAATATGCTTAACATCTCCCTAAACAATTCAAACTTAATCCTGCCAAGAGACTTAATGAAAATATATGCAACATTATCACATGTATTACAATATACCAAATGGATTTCTTTGGATTGCACTTTCTCCGTGATGAATTGGAATTGTGTATCAATATGTTTAGTGTTTTTGTGGAACACCGGATTATTAGCAAGTTTGATTGCATCTGATTGTTGTTGCGTCTATCTGTTCTTCCCCGACATCCTAGAGAAGTCTCCGCAACCAAATTACCTCACACGTTGTTGCACACATGGCTTGATACTCTGCTTCTGCTGAGGACAAGGAGACTGTGTTCTGCTTGTTGCTGCTCCTTGTGATCACCCCAGATCCAATGCTAAATGCATAACCTGTTATGGATCTGCGATCATCTACATTTCTAACCCAATTTGAATCTGCAAATCCTGTCAATCTAACATCAGAAGAGTCAATGTAAATAATACCGTAATCTACAGTACCTTGTAGATACCTCAAAACACTTTTTGCTGCATTCCAATGGCTTTCAAGTGACTTGGACATATATTGGCTTAGCACACTAACTGCATAATCCAAATCTGGTCTAGTGGTGGTTAGGTAGATGAGACTTCCAACCAACTGTCTGTAAAGTGTCACATCTGCCTCTTTTGAGCCATCTTCACTCTGCAGTTTGATGTTTTGTTATAATGGTACTGCTGCAGGCTTACACTGATCCATCCTAAATCTCTTTAACAAGCCTTTGACATACTGTCCTTGGGACCGAAATGTTTGTCCCGAATCTCTCCAGATCTCAAGACCCAAACAGTATTTTAATTAACCAAGGTGTTTCATTTCGAATACCTGTGACATCTGTTGCTTGATTTCTTTGATCAGATATGTAGCATCACCTGTAATGATAAAATCATCTACATACAGAGAAATCATCACCATGCGCCCTTGTTCATCTTGCATGGTGTAAAGATTAGGGTCATTTTTGCTTCTGTTGTAGCCAGCTTGCAGAAAAAATGAGTCAATCTTTTCATACCAAGACATGGGTGCTTGCTTTAGTCCATAAAGTGCTTTCTTCAATCTACAGACTAAATGTTATTTCCCTTTTTGGACAAACCCTTGAGGTTGCTCTAAATAAACCTCCTCTTTTAGTTCTCCATTTAAAAATGCAGACTTTACATCTAGTTGGTGTATTATCCAATGTTTCTTAGTAGCTAAAGCAATTAACATTTTGATAGTATTTAGTTTAGCTACAGGGGTGAAGGTTTCTTCATAGTCTATACCTTCTTTTTGTGAATACCCCTTTGTTACCAATCTAGCCTTTAATTTTTCTCTAGTTCCATCTGCATTAATCTTCGATTTATATAACCATTTACAACTTATGGTTTGTTTTCCTTTAGGATGTTCAACTAGTTCCCAAGTGTTGTTCCTGACTATTGATTCATATTCCTGTTCCATGGCTATTTTCCATTCTCTACATTCATTTGCTTCTTTATAATTAGAAGGTTCAACCACATTCATCATACTAGTTATAAAAGCATTTTCCCTATATCTTGCAGGCAATTGAGCTTTCCTACCTGATCTCCTAAGAGGTGGGGTAGCCTCAAACCTTGTTTGATCATCATTCTCTTTTTCTTCCCGTTGTTGCTGCTACTGTTGTATCTGATGCTAATGCTGCTGCTGTATCTGTTCTTGTTGCTACCACTGCTACTATTATTGTTGTTGTTCATTTTCTGCCTTTGTCTGCTGTTGATCCTGATTGTTTTCTGCTTCTTCTTCCACTAAGTACGGAATATCCCATTCCTCATTGTGCTCATCAGATTCTTCATGATCCTCTTCATGGAATTTGACATCTCTACTAACAAAGATTTTGTGAGTAGAGGGATTAAATAATCTATAAGTTTTATGTCGTGAACAATACCCTACAAAGGTACATCTGATGGCTTTTGAATCTAGTTTTATTCTGTCTTCCTTTGGAATATGGGCAAATGCTTTAGACCTAGATACTCTTAAATGTTTTACTGCAGGCTTAAATCCATATAATGCTTCATAAGGAGTTTTAAACTCAAGACTCTTTGTAGAACTCCTATTTTTCAAAAAAACTGCAGTATTCAATGCTTTAGCCCAAAAACCATTTGAAATATTCTTACCTTTCAACATGCTCATAGAACATTCCACAGTGTTATGTTCTTTCTTTCAGTGACTCCATTTTGTTGTGGAGTATGGGGTATTGTGAACTGCTGCAATATTCCATGGTCTTTACAATACCTAATAAGCTCATCTTTCCTGTATTCTCCCCCTTGATCGGAACGGATAGTTTTTATTTGTTTCCTTGTTTGCCTTTCAATCATGTTTTTGAACTGCTTAAAGTATTCAAATGTGTGACTCTTCTTGCTCAAGAAATATACC
Organism: Pinus taeda; assembly: GCA_000404065.3. Lineage (NCBI taxonomy): Eukaryota > Viridiplantae > Streptophyta > Pinopsida > Pinales > Pinaceae > Pinus > Pinus taeda. The sequence continues at coordinate 182,023 of APFE031756221.1, read as the reverse complement.
CAAGAAAACTTTTTATAGTCATCAATAAATAGTAAAATAAATAGTGCACCTTCTAATGATTTTGTTTGCATGGGTCCACACAAGTTTGTATGCACTAATTCAAGTATATCCCTCTATTTATTTTCTACTGGAATAGGGAATTCTTCTCTATGCATTTTTCCTAATGTACATGCATCACAATCATTATGTACTTGCTTTAGCATAGGAAGATCTCTTACCATTTCCTTCTTCTGTAGTAACAGCAAATCATTATAATTGATATGACCAAGTCTCTGATGCCATAGCTCTTCTATAGTCAAACTCGCAACTGTTAAGGCTCGAACTGGTGCAGGTCTTACATCCAACTTGTACAAACCTCCTATTCGGATTCCTGTAGCAATTGTCTTCATGCCATCTAGCAGATCTTTAATATAACAGTTAGATTTAAAAAATTCAACTTTAAGATCTTGATCTGTGATCATGGATACATAGATCAATTTCTTTGTTACATCGGGCACATACATGACATTATGAATTTGTTTTACATTACCATTTGGTAGAATGACAGAAATTTCCCCACACCCTTTGATCTGATGACTTCTATCATCACCTAGGTAAATCTGTGCTCCTTCGTTGATTTCTTTAAAATCTTCGAACCAATGCTTGTTCCCTGCCATATGTGTTGATGCTCTCGAATCTACATACCAGATGTCTGCATCAACATTCTCACCAAAATCTGCCATAAACAATCTGAAATTCTGCACATGATTTTCATTCGTGAGATTCCCTGCATGTCGTTTCTGCTTCTGTTGTTCTTCATGATATTTCTTCTTCTTGCACTCCCTAGTAATATGACCAAGTTTTCCGCAATAAAAACATTTAATTTCAGAGTTGTTTCTATTCGAATGCATACCTTGGGTCTGATTCAGTCTTTTCTACGAATGTCCTCCGATTTGCTGTTGTGGATTTCCTTTCTCTTTGAAAAAGTTACTCTTCGCCGTCAATGCAAGATCGGCACTCTTGGGCTTCAGAGTCGATCTTCTTTCTTCTTCTTGCATCAGTATCCCTGTCAGCTCTTCAAACTTCGGGATTTTCTCTCTCGCATTTATCCCAGTGATGAACATTTGGTAGTCATCGGTCACACCATTCATGGTAATTGTTACAAAATCTGTATCGTCAACTATATGACCAATGTCTGCCAATTTGTTCTTCAAATCTTTGATTCTTGCTATGAAGGCAGAAACTATTTCATTCTCCTCCATCTTCAAGGATAAGATCTTGCTCTTCAGAAACAGAAAACGATTTGTATTCCTGATCTCATATAAATCCTTCAAAATTCCCCAGATCTCGTTAGCTGTCTTATATTCTCTGATGTGTGGTATGATGCAGTCTTTCACTGACATCTTCAACAACATCTTTGCTCTACCTTATCGCTTCTCCCAATCTGGGATAGACGTTGATCCAACCGCTGGCTTCGACTCATCCCCATTTACAATCATCCAAGCACTCTGCACTTCTAACAGAGTCTGCATCTTGAATTTCCAATTTGCATAATTGGAACCATCGAGCTTGTTATGCTCATTCAAGCATGCTTCAAACATATTATTATTCATCTTGGCGATTTACAAAAAAAAAAATGGCAGGTAAAAGAAGATGTTAGATTTACCCCATATCTGTGACAAAGACAGATCACTGATCTTCAATGTTGTTTGATCTCACAGCACACCCGCAGATCACCGTGGCTTCCTTTATAGCATCCAGACAACCTTCTGTTTCAGCGTCTGCAACCTTCTCCAAGATGCAGTGTTCTCTTGGCCTCCACAGAGCTTTTTTGTTGTTTACACAATCGTCGCAGATATACACCACTTATCTGAGACGTCGTCACAAATGTACACCACTTATTTACAACGTGGTCGCAGCGATATGCCTAATATCAGAGATGGTGATGTTAAGTGTGTTTGAGTAATCATCGCGTTTATTCTTCTTAAACCTGCAACGATTTTGGTTTAGTCGCACCCTCCTCTCAGCGTACAGGTACCTCAGCCCTGACGCTCTGATACCATAATAAAAATGGCAATGTTGTATTAAAAGAAATAAAATCCACTGGTCAACTCTATGAAAGGAAGTCTGAACCATGAGACTCTAGCTCTGCAAAACGCTCTACATTGTTCATGTACATCACACATTGTATAGTAATCATGGTTTTTAGGGAAGTTAGAACAATAACTTAAGAAATAGAAACTAATTCCTATTGTGAGATTACATGAACCAACTCACACTATTCTAAGATATTTTCCATTATCTTCAACAAGCGCAAGGACATGCATAAATATTAGTGGATAGTAACCACTAGTAAATATGCACATACACATTTTTACATATTAAAGTGCCCAGGAAACTCCTAATATGTATATTTATTTACATCTTATGCTTCTCCATTTTTTAGGGGGAGACTTGCTTAAATTATGATGCATAATCACTAATCACACCTTTAAACTATTTTCAAAAATTTTAATTTTGGATGATTTCCCTGAGAAGATTAATAATAAAAAATCATTACACAAATATCTAAAAATCATGGTATGAATATTCCAACTATATCAAGAAAATATCTAAAAATTATGACATAAATATTGCAATTGTATCAAAATATCTAAAAATGATGGCATGATTATTGCAATTGTGTCCAGAAATTATAACAAAAAATTGTGAGAGTTATCCACATATCTTCATGGCATGAATATTACAATTGTGTCCATAAATTATAACAAAGAATTGTGAAACAGTGATCCACATAACATCATGGCATAAATATTACAATTGTATTAACAAAAAGAGTTTGTGAAATAGTTATCCACATATCATTGTATTGGGCAAAAATTGCAATAAGACCTTCAAGATATGATCCAATCAAATGTTTTAAAAATAATTATTTTTAAATATTATAACTTGCCTTAGTCAATTCTAAATTAAGAGTTATCAACACGTAAATACATTGTTGTTGAAAGATAATTCACTAAACACATGTAAATGTGTTAAGTAAAATATTATAATATCTTTAATTCAAAACCTAATTAACTTATATATAGAGTAAGTCACAATGCAGGTAATGGTTAAAATATTGCTTGAGACTTTCAGATATGAAGAGCTTTAATTCAATACCTAATTAACTTATATATAGGGTAAGTCATAATGCAAGTAATGGTTAAAATATTGCTTGAGACATTCAGAGATGAACAGCTTTAATTCAATACTTAATTAACTTATATATAGGGTAAGTCATAATGTAGGTAATGGTCAAACTTATATATAGGGTAAGTCATAATGTAGGTAATGGTTAAAATATTGCTTGAGACTTTCAGATATAAATGATGTAAAAGTTTTGACTTGCGTAATGATTAAATTGTTACCAAAATGATATCAACTCCTGAAATAGTAATCAATAATCTACCCATTACACTACTTACCAAATGTATATATATATATAATTAAATACCTGGCCAAAACTTTTTGTTGGTCCATTTTCCAGTTTCACTACTTACCAAAATATATATATATATATATATATATCCAAAACTTTTTGTTGGTCCATATTCATTTTCCTTGCACAATAGGATGTTGATATCAAAGGCAGCGTTGAATACATGGTAAAACTCTATTTTTTCCAGCAGTAGTCTATAAAGCGACTTTTTGAAAGCTTTTCCGGCGGATTTTTCCGGTCAAAATCCGGCAACACTTCATTGGAATCCCAAGTTTGATAGCTAGTTTCTGCACAATCAAAGGCTCCCAGGGATTTTTCAGGGCGCTGAATCCAAATATGTAGTTAAAAAACCATTTTAACTGCTAAAAATCAAGATTTAACCTCATTTCTTCCGCCGGATTCCGTCACCGGAATCTCCAAAAAGTCGCATTATAGAAAACTCCTTTTTTCCAATGTTAATATCAAAACCAGCGTTGCAACTAAAAGCGAAAAAACAGCGTTTGCATTTAGACCATGATGGGACCCTAGCACTCATCATAATAAATTTTATTGTTTAAAATAATATAAAACACTTTCGTACTAAACCAGGTATTTCTTAAAACACAAAACTCCATCCTTATTTATTTTCATTATCAAAAGTAAAGAATAAAATATGACTCTGAAACCCCACTGTGGGTCTGCCAGTGCCACATCAAAGCAGTGGACAATGAAATAAATTCTATTGACAGAATGACATAATCACTGTTAAAAACCCATTAAAGTTGCTTCTTTTCCACTCGTTTTAAAGCGGCCTTGAATTCAATGAAGGGCAGCATACCATAACTTGGACGCTAAGGCAAGGGTTGGCAGTGGAGTGGAGTGGACCCAGTTTGCACTTTCCTAACTATCCAATTAATTCCCCACCAAGAATCTGGGCAGCCCATCTGGATGCCATTATAGATTTCACTGTAAAGAATCTAGTTAGATAGGTGTAGGTAGACATAATAAATAATAGTGATGGAATTTATAATTTGTGACACTGAACTATATTATAAAATTTCTCAACGGTCCACTGAGTTTCGTTTGTTTTTTTTTTTTCTCCACAGTACGACGTCGAATTTAATGCTGGCAGTGAAAAGAAGGAATGAGAAATTGAGCTTCAAACGACCTGCATTTCACAGTCCAATGATTCTGTAACTTTAAGAGACAATGCACATAAATGTCTGAACATGAATCTAAATATCATTAGATTTTGTATAAAAAATGAGTAAATGCTGGATTTAATTTTGTCTGGCACTTTGTTTTTATTGCGAGGCCTTTATTTACTCCAGAACAGTCTTATTGTACCTTATCAACTTGCATTAATGCCATGGAAGATAAGTGACAGATGGGAGAAGAAAAGAGGTCAGTGCGCAGCTGGAGCTTTGCTGGTTGGTGGTTTTGTATCGGGAAAGCAATAAACGGATAAACATGCAGTATATACAACGTGTATACTGTAAATATAGCGAGATGATGATACATAAATATATTCTGTGATGTATGTCATATATTATGTTATCGTATTTGTAGTGGTTTTGCACGAGGAAAGCAATAAACAGCGAAGTATGCAGTATATACATTGTGTATGTATAGCGAGATGATGATATATACATATATTCTGAGATGTATCTGTCATATATTATGTTATCGTATTTGAGGTAGGTTTGTATTAGGAAAACAATAAACAGCAAAAATATGCAGTATATACAATATGTGTATATATAGCGAGATGATGATATATACATATATTCTGAGATGTCTCTGTCATATGTTATGTTATCGTATTTGAGTAGATTTACGGTGCTGCTCGATACATAATGTGTGACTTCGTAAAAATATAAAATAATTTGTTGAAGTTGGATTGTGGACACATTTTTAAAGGGTTTTATTTGAAAGTCCGGACGCGTTGTCTTGAATTTTAGTCCCACACCCAGTAAAAATGGGTGGTCTGCGTTGAAAACTGAAGATATGCCAATGGTTTGATCGTACGCCAAATGCTTTACTTTGAAGAAGTGCCTTCAATGCATGTCATAGTTTTGTTTCAGAGATGCTGCGGCCCTCCTTAAAAGTACCTGCCAACCCTGTGAAGGAAGAGATAACGTATTTTGACACAGCAGAAGCGAATACAGTTGCAGAGTAATTTGAGATAATCACACTGCATAATGTTCTCTCTTTCATAATATCCTTACTGGACTTATTAGGCGTTTGACATGAATAAACGTTACAAGAAGGGCTTGGGACTTGAAGCCCACAAAATGAAACATACAGTGTGTATTATAATCACTCCAGTCGTTCTACCATACCCACATTATGTACTGGACAAAAAAACAGCAGCTCTGTAAGAAGAAAAAAGCAAGTATATCTGAATCACTGCTCGTCGGGAAACAACACAGAGATGATCTATGGTCAATCTGACACACAGTGGTGGAGAAAAAGAATGTATACCCAGCTAGAATTCATTAGACATGAATCCCTGAAATCAAAAAGAGAAAAATATGTGTAGATCTGTGTATAATAATTGTGTGTGAAGGCGGCCTTATGGACATCTTGGATTTCGGCCTGGCCCACCATAGTAGAAGTAGTTTCCCCACTTGCTACTCTGCCCTCCTTGAATGTCATAGCACTCTGGATGGTTTGATAAAAGCTGTAGATTGGCTAGAGGTATCAAGCTGTTGTCCCAGTCTACCACCTGAATATTCCTGAAATAACTGGCTCTGGAGAATCCTTCTTCTGCAAAATGCCCACTGCCCATCTGTGTGCTGGTGTGCATGCCCTCGGGCATCGTGTTCACAACCTCCCCTCCCCATTGAACCATGGTCGCATGATCTGCAAGATGGCTGAAGAGAAACGCAGGCCAGTAACCTACTAATTGTCCATCTCCAAATTCCAGCCACCAGTTCCCATGATTTGGATCCTGATCAGTTCAATCCATATATGAGAAATCATTAGACTCGGCTCATAAACTTGTTTCAAACTTTCTACACAAAACTTCCTAAATAGTTACAGTGAGCTAATTTGAGTACCCAGTACCAATCATCCTCTTTAAGGGAAATGCCCAGTGAAGGTGAATACAACAATATTCAGGTATGTGATCACTATAATCATATTTCTCAGGTATGTAATCACTATAATCATATTTCTCATTATCATGTTACTTCAAAGAAATTGATCTAATGAGGCAGACAACAACCATTCTGTCCAACCACCCGAGATAACCAAAAATGACGGACACCCCAGATAACCCCAAATAACAACCAATTAAAAATTACAGTAATGGTAATTGCAACCGCAACTAGTAAGTGGATTCATAGGGGGCCTATTTTGTATAGTCTGATCTGAAACAGTTGCTGTTATGATCTGAGACTGGATAGATACATCCTGGCAAACACAAAATCTTTACTAAAGAAATTAAATAACAACATGACTAGATCTCCATGGTTTGAAAGGAGAAAAAACAACTGTTTACCTTCCAAACAAGCAAGCTGATATCAAACTGGCCACCATTATATTGTGAAGTTGGTGATATGGCAGCTCCAATAGCGATCTCATTATTTGTTTGCACAAATCCTGAGCATAACAGGTTATAGCAACCAGTAGCCTGATAAGCATCAGTCTGCAAACACCCCGAAAAAACATTAGGTCTCAATTTGGGATGCAATGTAGGACTGATCAAATGGGAAACTTTGCTGCACTAACCGTCCAATAAGTGAAAAACCGGGGATACGAATCTCCATAGAGCTCAGGGCTGACCTGCAAAATTTGAGAGTAGTTTACACATTAGATTTAGCCCCAGAGCTGCCTCAGATATGGGGAACAAGAATATTGCAATGAGTAGAATTGTAATTCATACTTGCCACCCAGCTTCAATTGTGTTAAGATCATTGTCAAAGGTACCAGAGATGACCCACATCTGTGACAGACTGAACTCAGAAGGCTTCTGTATATGAGGCGTCCATACATTCAGACTGGCTTTTGCACCATAGTACTGGTCCCCCGACACGAATCCTACAGAATGCTGTATAGAGAAAATCTCAAACCATTAGAAAAAGAGCTAATTCTATCCTGCTAAAGATAGCAGAGGGCTATGAATTGAAATTTGTGCAGTTGTCAGTCTCAATGTTGTAACAGCAGTGAACTCTTTCAGATTAAAGATAATCAGATTATGACAGGAAATTAAGTTTAAGTAGGAAGTAGATTACTTGTGTAACAAACTCGTCAAAATTTTCTTATTGATTCATGGAGTGTTCATGGATTCAAAACTCTAAAATTTGACTGAATGTTTCAAAATTTGAATAGACTCAGAATTGGGAATTGGGTCCTTGGAAACATGTTCCACTGCACACAAACCTTGAATAAGACTTAACTGGATTAATACTTGGTTCATAATAATCTGATGATGCCTAAAATTTGAGAAGAGGATCTTTGAAATACTCAGACAAATTGATAACTCAGACAACAACATACTTCATGGGTGCCACTATCGACTGTGTAGTGCTTCGTAGGATTCCAGGGAGTAGGCCGACGATGGGGCTTACGGCCAAATCTTTTCACGGAGCCAAATCTCATGACATCTTCTTTTTTCGTACGGCGAATGGGAACAGTCCCCTTAGGACACTTCCCCTGTCGATGCCATGGCTGAAAATTCTTCAATGAAGATCCGGTTTTATAGCCCTTCGGCCGTCTCACGGGCGGTTCCTGCATCACATTTATCCTCCACAGATCACTAAAACAGAACGAAATCCTGACATATATATGCATGGCAGCCATGAAAGGGAATTGCAGTACTTACCTGAGGCAAGAGTCCTTTTAAACGAGGGTGATCGAATGCAGGCTGTTGATGAGCGAGCACGCAATCGATAGTATCTCCATCTGGACTCTGTCAAATCCCAAAATCCAAAACGATCAGAAAACAAATTGCACAAAACCAAACCAAACCAAAATGTTGGGTATTGTTAGATTATCAATCCACATCCAGAACAAGGTTGCCAGTCATGAAAAGACCATGTAGCTCAATAATATATGACACTGTGTTTAGCTGTGTCATATGGTCCAGGTTCGATTCTCCCCCATTCTTCTCTGTATTACTGGTCTCTGTATGATGACTGGTCATAGGACAAATTAACATGGAATTTTTCTACCTTGAAATAGATCAGAGGACAAACTAATATGGAATCTTTCTAGTTTGAAATAGATCACATCAGAGATAAATATTATGAAAAAAATCATGGGTTTTTGATACTACATTTTTTTCCTGTACCTTAACAATCCCCAAACTAATATGATGATATTAAAGATGAATACCATAAGAAAAATCGCACGTTCTTAATTCTCAGGGCATTCTTCTATATTTCATAATCCCTAAACTAACATGGTACAGATAAATACCATATACAAATGAATACCATAAAAAAAAAAACACGAGTTCTTGATTCTCAACGCATTCTTCTATACTTCACAATCCCCAAACAACATGGTACAGATGAATACCATGTACAGATGAATACCATAAAAAAAATCACGAGTTCTGGATTCTCAGGGCATTCTTCTATACTTCACAATCCCCAAACCAACATGTACCAATGACTTCCATACCAGCTGTTACATGACCGTTTCTATGACTGGCAACCTTGTTTCAATTGTGGATTAGATTGATATAGAAATATTCCAACACCATTGCAGATGCAGATACAGATGCAGCAACGTGCCTGTATAGTCTTTAAGGCCGGCTTGTTCAATCTCTTGAGATGCTTTCCTATTCTCTTCAATTTAATCTCCGTAACATTGAAATTGGGCATCAATGGCTCCTCCCCCAGAGCACCAGCAGCAGGAGGCAGAGGAAGAACCAGGAGGAAGCAAACAAGGCAGATGAGAACAGAAATTCTCATCCAAAAACAAGGGACAAAGGTATGGAATGTCGCCGACGATCTTGGCATCTGTGGGAGCGACTCCATGGCTGGTGATTGATGAGAACCGAAGCCAATAATCCATCGGTTTTGTCCTCTTCCAAATGATCTTATTCCTATTCCTAACGGTTTGCACTGCAAGGCCTCCATGCTCAATTTTCACACCTCCATCATTACCAGAGCTCTTCCTCCAATGTATTCTTCATGTCAGAAGCTCACAGAAAGGCACAGGCATAGAAGCTCTTAAAATACACCTATATATCTTTTAAATTTGGGCATGGCCATGTGCCCATGCCTGGGATTAAAAAGGCCAAATCCCAGTGCCAGAGAATTCAATAGAAAATTCAATTCAATTCCCTTACGTTTTCCCTTCAAACCAGCAACTGGGATCTTTTCTTTCTCACTTCCCTAGGCATGACCGTGGCCCGACCTCTTTTCTTTTATGTCTCTGGCAATGATGCCTCCCACTGGACATAAATGTTGCAGAACCCACTAAGTTTCCAACCTCCTTCGCCCTCAGGGAAGAAAAAAAAAAGCGGAATGTGGGCACTCTTTTATATACATTTATTTGAATCAGACGAACCCCTTGGCCCACTGTGCAGGGCGTGCACCAAAAGCTTCGGATGGCAGTACTTAATATAATGTATTTGTATTCCATTCTTTTTACTCCCAAATTTCAAATAGTGACTCTCGATGAATAGGCATCGAGTTCTTCACATGGCTTACCAGCCTTGGATTGTCTAGTCACTTTTTTGATGTGGAAAAGAACCAGGAACTGTTTATGTCCCCTAATCATGATGTCGGAAAGAGTTACAGATTGACTAATTGGTTATTGTCGCTTTAATCACAGGTATTACAGTTTGACTAATAGGTTATTGTCGCTTTAATCACAAATTCACTCTCGGTCCAAATGTGCAGATTTAGACTATGTTTTAATATTTTGTTAAAATATTGAATAAAGTGTTATGTGGAAAATTTGACACTTTGGATGGTTTCATATATCAAGGTTATAAGGTTTTCTTTTCAAACAATACAAAATCTATATGGTTCACTTGTGAAACTTTGTTATAAGGTTTTCTTTCCTAACCCTACAAAATCTATATGGTTCACTTGTAAAAGTTTCAAGGTGACATGGTTTTGCCATATCCTTAAAACTTTTGAATGTACTTAAGATTTTGAAATTTGTATTATATGGAATTTATGTTTTGTTGTAAGATTGGAAAAATAAGTAAATAAAACTGAATAAATTATATAATGTTTTATTAAATACAATTTTATTAAATTATCAAAATTATATACAAAGTGTATATAACATTTTGATGGGTCAAAACTTATTATTGAATTAGAGAGAATTCCAAAAAAAATATTATAAACGAAAAGAAATGTTTGAAAATAATTTCAATCGAGTGCAATCATTATAAATATACATCGATCAAATATAATTACTTTTATATCATATAAGTTTATCATTTCAAAAATCTTGGGAGAGTCAACATAAAGAGTGCAAAAAAAAATTCAATGGAGCACAATCACAATTAAGCGTTTAGGAACTGACAATAGTTATGAATATATTTTGACCAGACACCCTCTGTAATTTTTTAAATCTTCCATGCACTTTTGTCCAGTGTCATTCCATCTTTTGAGAGCAATTCAACATTATGATTTCTTCCCTGTACATACAGTCATAAGTGATGTGAGAAAAAGAAGAGATAAGTTGTTGAATATTCTAAAAAAGTGGTTGAAAAGAACATTTTGAAGACTTGTGGTTCCTTTCATTCAATTTTATGACAAGCAGTGAACCTCCATATAGATGAATATGAGAGCTTCCCTATTCATTTGCAATGTGGAGAAGTTTTAAAGTCATAAGTTATGTAAAGTTGTTGGTAGACTCCCTGATACTTTCAGAGAAAGTAATGGAGTGGGAATTGAAAAGGAAAAGGATCCCCCTAACCCACCACATGGAAAAGCGCCTTGTACCACCCCATCAAAAAAATCCCATGGGATGTCAGACTAAATTTGCATAGTAGGATGAGACTCCTTATTATTTGGCTAAGAAAGTTAATTGAAAGCATCTAGGATTGCGATGTTGTTGATTGCCAATTTAAGCATTGAAGGCTCCTTGTTTTCAAAAGTAGCTTGATTTTGATCTAACCAAACTCCCAAGCAATGGTTACGAGAAAATGTTTTTATGTTTCTCATGTTGGGAGGAGAGCCAAGAGAAAGGGTGAAGCACATGAAGGACCATTCATACATAGGATTTCCCTCGATCCTCCCTTAGTTCCCCCATACATATTGGATGTATAGGTAAGAAAAAAAGATGTGGGCAATAAATTCTTTGTGTTATCTACATAACATATAGATGTCCGACCCTTAGAAAGTTGTTTTCTAAAGATTATCGCTTGTAAGAGATTTATTTTTTTATGAGTGGTCACATGAAAACCTTAGCTTTTGTTAGGCTTTTGAGCTTCGATAACATTTTCCTCCACTATGGATCTAGGCCCTAGAATGTCCAGAGCCAAAGTAGAATATTTAGATATGGGAGTGTATCCACCAGTTTTGTTGAGGCCCCATATCAACTGATCATGACTATCTGAGAGAGAAACAAAATAGTTTTGGAGGGAACGCATGTAGTGTATTCAAGGAGGAGATAGTTCCTCATTAATTTGTAAATCATACAGGGATAACCAACTAATGTTACCCCATATCAAATGTCATTGTGCTACTTCATCCAAGAAGTAAAAACCTTCCATGTTTAATATTTTGATCAACTAATCAAGAAGGAGGCGATTGTTGGAACTGTCAATCCATGGGTCTTTTCTAATTAAAATCTATTAGCCATCTCCAATTTTCCAATGCGTCCCTTGGAAAATTAGGGGAAAAGCTTCTCACATGCCTAAGAATTGGAACATTTTTACATCCTCTTTTCCCTATTATTAATTCCCTTTCACTTGCCTATGACCTTGTATTAGTCTATTCTAATGCTTATATGTGGGATTTAGACATAGAGTGTTTTCCATTGTATTTCCTTAGTGTTTTACATGAATTTATGATTAAATATTGGAAAATATCATATTTGTATTTTTGTTTGAGTTAACATGCAAGGACAATGTGTCAAAAAGGTTGTTTTACAGGTTGCAATGTTACCACAGAGTGTACTTAGTCATAGTTGTTGTTACTCAGTTGTCGCAGCTCATTACTACAACTATGGCGCTACAACTTTCTGCTACAACTCTAGTGCCACAACTTTGGTGCTACAACTTTGGTGTTGCAACTCTAGTGTTGCAACTCTGGTGTTGCAACTCTAGTTTCATAACTCTGGTGTTGCAACTCGTTGTTGTAACTCTAGTGCTGCAACTCCTTGCTACAACTCTAGTGCCAAAAATCTAGTGTTGTTATTATTGTGATGCAATTCTGGTGTTGCAACTTTGGTGTCGCAACTCACCATTGAAATCTGGTGCTACAACTATTGTGCTACTAATCTCAAAACCACAAGTCGAAACTAGAACCATTAGCCATTGAAAATCTCTGCTGCAACTCACTACCACAACTCTCAAAACCACGAGCTAACATTAGAACATTGAGTTGATTAAAAACTTAAGTTGATGATGTTATATAGTTGTTGTTCCATTATTTCAATTTGGATCAATATTAGACATGATTAATTGAGTTGTTAATAAGTATTTTGGAATCATGTATGAGTCATTAATTGTTTGATAATTGTTAGCAAATCACATAGAAACATGTGTAGACAATTCATTGTTTTCTAATTGTTAGCAAACCACATGAGAAACTTGTGATCTTATTTATTGGTTTTTATTTTATTTTTAAACAAAAGTTATGTATAAAAAGAGTTTCGCTTTCATTTCACAAGGAGGACTCTTATGATTTGATTTGTTAATTTAATTTATTATTATTTTTGCATATTTATGAAATATTAATTTATTTTAATTATCTTATTTAATTTAATTAATTTATATTTTCAATGTAACAAGTGTTGATAATATCAACACTTTGTTCTATGGAGGCAAATCCCACTTGAATAGAACAAAGAGATGTGTAGTTTACGTAGTTCTCTTTTCTAGTTGTGTAATTTAATTCCTCAATTATTTATTCATGTAGAATTTATTTTATTTGTTTCTATAATTAATCTCTGGTTGTGTGATTTTATCTGTCATACAATTAATTATTCGTGCATCAATTTATTTACACAGTTGATTTTTCATTTGACAAACTTGCATTTTATATTGGTTTGCATTCATTTATTTGTTGAATACAAGTGTTCAACACAATGGTTACATATGTTGTTCTCATTAAAAACAAGGATTCTTAGCAAGGATTAGTCCTTTGTTCATTTCTTCCTGTGTGAATTATTTCTTTACTGTGTAGTTTGTTCAACCTATGTTGGGGGTTAAAGCAATAGGCTTCTTGATGCAATAAGCTTTTTAAACTCATAAGGTAGAAGTGTGTTATTTCAATTTTGTAAGCGTGTTTCTTTTATTTCGAGCATGTGTGTTTATTTTTCTGTGAATAGTTGAATGTTACATGAACCACCCATCCCTTTTTACAAGTGTGTTTACTTTCATGTAAGCATGTTTGCTTTATTGCAAGTGAGTTTAATTCCCTGCAAGTGTATTTACTTTACTGCAATTGTGTTTAATTTCCTGCAAGCTTATTTACTTTCCTTCAATCGTGTTTACTTTCTTGAAAGTATCTTTAATCACTTTACTTTTGAATTGGTATAACCTTACCAAGCTTGTGAACTATCTATACTCCATCTAAATATGTAATCATCGATACTACAACCATAAAACAACCAATGGAAGTAGAGAGTGTAACCTACATATACCGTGCATGTTAATGTTAACTTACATTAACTCACAACTAAATGCACAATATTTTGGTTGTCTTTATGAGCAATTAGAAATATAATTAAACATTTGTCATCATGATTGTCTAATTGCATTAATTACCAAAATCTCCCAATTTGGCAAAATATGATAAAGCCTATGTGGCTTTTTCACCCTCCAACCTCATCTCTTGAATGAGTAAAACTTGAGGCATGTGAGAAACCACCAGGTGCTTTATAGCTATATTTTTAAAAGGGTTGGTCATTTCCTCACTATTAAGAAAGAGACAAATAATTGGGAGGACATTTATCGCATGGATACTCTAAGGGGTCCTAATATCAATTTCTGTTTTTCATATCTAATTTCGACATTTTATTGTCTTTAAGTAAGAGAGATAGGATACTTCCAAACTCTAATCAAGGATTTCAACTCCAGTTTATCAAAATTCCCCAAATACCCACAAATTTGATCAAGGGGAAGTTTGTCATCAATAATGTGTTCTAAAAGAGGGGCTCCCTTTTTCTTAGAATGAAGACTGCACTTCAACCTAGTGTTAGAGGAAAGGGATGTTCTCTTAAAGGGGAGGATAGATGAGAGATATGGAGGGGTCTTGTTGGGATGGGGGCATCAAGCTCCATGAGAGGGGGGGAATAGGAATTAGAGGGGAGGAAAAGAGAAAGGAGAGTCCAAATAAATTGGACAAAAAGCTACCAAGACATACTGAAGAGGGGGAGGACCCAAAAATCAAAGGGGAGAACTTAAATTTAAATGATCAGCTAAAGATGACAAAAGGAGAAGAAGAGAGAAAAGAATTTACATACCTCCATAGAATTTTCGTCTTGTGCTTGAGTTGTTGTGTTATGGTGGTTGGATGGAGATGCACACCCATTTTGATTTTCCATAGACAATGAATCTTTCCTAACCCATTTTTCATTTTCGTTAAGAGCAGTTAATCCGAAGATGGTCATAAGCATGGCATCTACTGCACTTCAAAGATGCACCTTCATAAGCAAGGACTTGCCTAAAAACTTGGTTACTTCTATTGATAGTGATGGCATCCACAAGTCCATTCAATAGGATTAGACCCAACAAAATATAGGACATAGCTAGATAATGATTCCCAAAATAAAATTTTAGCTTCGCAGAGGAAGCCTAAGCTATTCCTATCTCTCAAAGTAAATCCTTTAACCAAAAAATTAGAGGAAACATGGGAAGACAAGCCCACATAGGAATCACCTCCAATTTCTCAAACTGAGCATTGAAATCAAATCTCCACTTTTTTTTATGAAAAAATCCTGCAAGCATCAATGGAAATATGTCAAGAGTAGCTTTATGCATCTTCTGCAAAGGTTGTGACCCACAAAATCCAATTTGCTAGTAGAAAGCACAAAGGAGGGTAACCAAAAGAAACTTTAGAGTTCCTACCTGTCCACTTTTTGCAAAATTTCCATGGCCACTCTCTTGTTGGAAAAATGACCCACGACCACACATACTTCATATTTTGAATATCATTTAGCTTAATCCTTCCCACTAAGATGATAACAAGTTCTTCAACCTTTTGTTTTACACATCTTTGGGATTTTCAACTAGGGTCTTTGATAGGTGGAGACATGGAAGCTTTTGTGGGAGGGATTGTAGGGATAGGACTACCACTGTTGAGCATATCTATCATAAGGATACTTCTAATGAAACCAACCACCACCAATTTGTCAAAAGTAGATAGAAGTAAAGACCGAGGAGACCTTGCAAGGAGATGTGAAGATGAAAGGTTGAGGAAGATACCTCACACAAGAGTGAGATATGACTTATTTCCATGGGATTGGACTATGGAATGATTGGAAATGAAGTTATAGATGATCCATCATGAGAGGATCTAGGTGATGAGGGGCCACAGTATTTTTGAGACGGTTGGATTGTGTGAATTAATAAGTTGGTAAATGAGGTTGACATTGTACAAGGAAATCTCATAAAGGCCCGAATGTAAAAAAAATAATATCATCACGGATCATAGTGGAACATGAGATGAGAGGGGTTACATATTCCAAATCTAGACCATATTGAGAGGATCCTCAAAATAGTCCACCGGGTCTTCCTCCATGACCTAGATCCTAACAAGCTAATTCAAATCCTAAGGTAGGAGGGAGCACAAGATAGATAACTTCCCTATGAAGTCCCAAAACTTGTTATGCACTTGACATGCGAGAAAACCAAAATACCATAAATATGAAACAATATGGCCTGAAACACAGAAATATCACATGAAATGAGACAAGCTACAAAGAAATTTTATTATTCAAAAGCAAAATACAATGTTCACTTTCCCCTTTGAGGGGACAACCTCCAATAGAGCATAAATCAATTACAATAAGACTCGATACTTATTCCCTTGCTATCTAAGATTATTTATATATTTATGACATCTAAAACCATAACTACTAGGGGTCTCTTGCATAACACAGGTTAACCACTTTATTTATTAACTATGGCCTTTTTATAACTAATTGTGGTCCCTTTTTAATAATGTGGGTCAACCACTTACAATTAATGTTAATTTGGATAACCACTTACAAGATTTATTAACTCAACTAACTAAATATGACTCTTATGAGGTTTATTACATCAATAAGGGAGTTAGGGTTGGACCCTAACATGCCCTCACCCATCAAAAGCAACCTTGTCCTCAAGGTTGAAGCTGCAGAAACTACCGAAGAATATTGGTTGGTTCCCATGTCACATCTTCTAGAGAGGTGTCTTTCCACTTGATGAGGACTTCTTTGATCATGCGGCCACGAAGATGTCTTTCATGAGTATCGAGGACCTATTCAGGTTGGAGCCACAGTGAACCTTCCTCATGCAATTTTGGTAGATTAGTTTGAACCCTACAATTGCTCCCCACAACTTTCTTGAGGCAAGATACATGGAAGACTAG
Source organism: Pinus taeda (assembly GCA_000404065.3). Taxonomy (NCBI): domain Eukaryota; kingdom Viridiplantae; phylum Streptophyta; class Pinopsida; order Pinales; family Pinaceae; genus Pinus; species Pinus taeda. The sequence continues at coordinate 164,866 of APFE031756221.1, read as the reverse complement.
GTGGATTTTTGAAGTAGTTGGTAGGGCCAGTTTGTAAACAACTACTCCTATACATTGAAGTACCTAATAAGGCCCATAGGATTTTGGGGTTAGTTTCTAGAAACCCTTTTCTTTGAGAGAGGCTTGCTTATAATCACAGGAACGCCCGGTCGCCTACTTGAAATGACCTCTCTGAATGGTGTTGTTCAGCATGTTGCTACATTCGATTTTGAGCATGGTGTAGATTATCTTTGAGATGAGTGATCATGGTGACACGGTTTTGCAAGAGTTGATCAACTATCTGTAATTTGGAATCTCCGAGGATATAAGAAGCTGGTAAAGGTGGTACCCCATTGGGCATCACTTGGTGGCTTCATGATAGTTAGTCTTATACCACCATTCAACTAAAGGTAACCATTGGACCCATTGATCTTGCTTGTCTGAGGTGAAGCACCACAAATAGGTCTCCAAAAAATTGTTGACAACTTTTGTTTGACCATCCATCTGGTGATGATAGGTTGTACTCATTTGGAGGTGTGTGCCCTGTAGCTTGAAAAGTTCCTGCCAAAAAGTGCTGGTGAAAGTGGGGTCTCGACTAGACACAATGGATGTCGACATGCCATAGAGTTTGAATATTTGGCCCATGAAAACCTAAGCAACCAATGTTGGGGTAAATGGGTGCGGGAGAGCAAAAAAATAAGTGTCTTTGGAAAGTTTGTCAACAACAACCATGATGACAGATTTGTTGCCTAAATTTGGGAGATCTATAATGACATCCATGGAAACATATGTCTAGATGGAAGCAGGGAGTGGCAAGGGTTGTAAGGTGCCTAGTAGCTTGATTGTTTCCCCTTTGTTTTGATGGCATACTTCCCATTCAGCTACAAAAGTGTAACTACCTCCTGAGCCTACTTTGAGAATTTGCTACTAGGCTCTCAACCTTATAAGTTTTCTTCGTTTACAGTTAAGTTTTAACCATCATCACAATAATATTTTTCCATCATTGCATGAACAAGTTTTATTCATGCAACTATACTCATTTTCTTAACCATTAACAATATTAAGGTAAGGAACCATAGTACCACATACTCCTTCTATGCTTTACCGAACCCATGATGGGGACCCTTAGATTCATTTATATGACTTATATATCAGATCAACCATTAAGCAAGAAGAACAAATCATGACATGAACCCCATAAAATTATTCGGTTAATCCACACAAGTATTAATGGAATATTATCTTATGTCTACTGTGGCTAGCTTGCCCATGCATCATGGTCATAGTCCTATAGACATGGTCAAAAGTGTTACGGATCAAACCTTTGTTCAACATGCATAACTAGCTAGAATAGCCTCATTGGATGCAATTCTTATGACATGCATGGCATAGATGACCTGAACCATCGACTTATACAATTAGAAGCATTATCCCATAACTTTTCTGCATGCACCAATGTCTCATGCCAATTTAAACCAAAGATATCACCTAATGTTAGATTCAATAGCTATCTCAAACATTAATATATGACCATCTCAGAACAATGACTTCATAGAATAATTAATGAAATCATTAACATCAATACGTTGTCGTTATCATTGTCCAAATCCTACATCATAATCAAAAAAATACTAACATATATCTTAGTAGATGCAATCACTTCATAAGGCAAAATGCATAGCATAGATAATCTGAACCTTAGGTTATATAATATCAAGTGTTAGAACAAAATTATATATATATATACTACCTCATGCATAGTTGTTCACCATCGAGATTACACAAGTTTAAAGAGGTGACAACATCAACAATTATTGCATCAACACTAATTGGGAACGGGTTCCCCCAAGAGTAGTTTTGGGGCTAAAAGCCCATGTTTATATACTACCTCATGCATAGTTGTTCACCATCGAGATTACACATAAGTTTAAAGAGGTGACAACATGAAAAATTATTGCATCAACACTCGTTGGGGACGGGTCCCCCAAGAGTAGTTTTGGGGCTAAAAGCCCATGTTTTGGGACAATTTTGTAATAAAGTTGTAAAGTCTCCGCATTTTGTGGTCGCAGAGCATGAAGGCGTCAAGAGTCATAAATGGTTGTCCACCCTTATTTTGTAAAGCGTTAAGTCGAGTATGAAGATCTACCCATGGTCCGTGGACCATGGGATTGTATAAAAAGGAGCTAAGTAAGTAAGCTCTAGGTAGCTTTGGAAGTTTTGGTAGAAAAGTCTAAGTGTTTTCGGGTCTTAGCGTAGGTAGAGGCTCTATAGCTGAGTGCGCAGAGGCCTAGGGTGGAAGTCCACAGCTGAGTGCGTGGACCCCTACAGCTGTGTGCACAGGGCGGATAGAGTCTGTATTAAACTGGAAGATATCAATAAAGAGAAGTATTCTGAAATTACTGTGTATTTAGTCTTTGTTAATGCATTTGATTATATTGCGATCTGGGTTTATTTTACGGTGTTTATTTGATGCTCGAATGTGTGTGACTATATCTGTTAATTGAACGCAAGAAAGAATATCAGTTTACGCAACGCTCACTGTAATTGATTGGTAAGATAAGAAAAACACTTGAGATAACTTGGGAACCTATACAATACATTGTCATAACAGTGCGAAAGTACCTGAACCATTGGTTAGGGCTGCGTGAAGATTAATCGTACACGTTCATGGAGGTACTGAAGGGAGGGATAGAGGGTAGATCGATAAAGCCCTAAAGCTTAGCCACCTGTGTGAAGGCAGGAGCAAGAGGTATAGACCAACATCACGACCATCTCAAGGTGTGGAAACTTGGTTCCAGCATCCCCCCATACTACTTCGAGTGAGACTTCGGTCCGCGCTCCACGGGCTAATGTCGAAAGGTCCAGTAGTGTAGGGATTTGTTTGGTTGACTAATGCTAAACCTGGGTCAAGGCCCACGAATTCAAAAAATGGTTCTGTTGCCGGGATTAAAATCTGTATGAGAGATGTGTGATGTCGTATCACTGGAATCCAACTAAGAAAGAGATAGAAGACTGGTTGGATAGGAAGATCCATGAATTCGCAGCGCAAGAGAACAGAAATCTGCGACTGACAAAGGAACAGTGGCTAGACAGGTACCTATATATAGAAATCCACGAGATCTTTTTTTGTTCCTTTCTAGTTGAGTTATAGGAGTGGATCGCGAAGCTAGCAGGTAGCTAAGGAAGGTGGAGGCTTGACAGTCCTATTGTCTCGACCCCGAAGTTAGTCCAGAGACTAGAAGCCTCTGACGATAAGATCGCCCGCGCTGTCAACCATTGGCTCGATCGTATCATAGGAGTGTTTGTGACTGAACTCGCGGTCAATACCTTAGTCAGTTACAGCGAGGCAGAGTGGCACTTTTTCAAAGGTCCACGAGGTAAGTACTTGAAGTCTTTAAATACTTGGATTAAGATGTTATTGTGCGAAAAATGGGTTATGCAACTATCTTGATGTTCAGAGCCATGCGAAGTGGAAAGACTTACATGAACGAAGGAAGAAAGGGTCTTGAATATAGCCCACTGATTTCACCTCCCTTGAGTGATGAAGAGGGAGTAGCGCAGGCTTCTCCGCGAAGTGCAGTTCAATTGATAAAACAAGGGTTCCCGCGACTACCATCTCCACCTACACCACCTCCACCTTCACCACCATCACTTGCGACTTCACCCACACCACCACCACCTCCACCATAGTTCAACATGGCGAATTCAGTGAAGCTGCCTTTATTTAAGGGCTTGGGAAATGAGGACCCTGACTAATTCTGGTTCGTTGTAAAAGTTGTATGGGAAGCTCATGGCGTCACAGACGATCACATGAAGAAGGAAACGTTGGTTAGTGCTTTGGAGTATCGCACGCTAACTTGGTACATCAAGTACTCTAATGATAACCCAAATGCTGGGTTGGCAGAGATCCATACCACACTGAATAAAGAGTTCAGTAGGCCTAAATCCGAGGCGCAGTCAATTGTGGGATTCAAGGAAATCACGATGAAACCAAGTGAGACCCCTTGGGAGTTGGATCAGAGATTGAAGTGTAAAACCCATGAATCTAATATAAATTTAACAAATGGGAAGAACCATGAGTGGTTGGTGGCTTTGCTCCTCCCTCACTTAAGGGTTGCACTATCGCAACAGAAGATTACGACTCAGGCAGATGCCTTGGAGATTGCAATAAGATTGCATGAAACACCGATGCAAGATCTGAATTTGGGGGTTCAACAAATCCATGTGCAGTTGCAAAATATTTGCCTCGAAATGCAAAGTCTGAAGTAGGACAGAACAGTTTGGCCAGAGGCGCATGAAGAGATATGGTGCCTAAAATGTAAAGGTCAGTGGCATGACAAAGACCACTACCCGGTCTTTGTGAACTATATTGCAAGAGGAGGACCAATGCCTTTGAAGTTGGAAGCCCAAGCAGGATTGAGCATGGGGCCTGCGTTTTGGTGTGCTATATGTTAGGTAGCAGGGAAACATATGACTGATAATTGTCATTTGCTGCAGAAGTTTGTACAAACACCGCAACAACTGTTTAGCAACTTTTGCAGGTCGATAGGGCATGATGAGCACAATTGTTGAAGTTATGAATTAACGATGGAAAAAACACCCGCCTATAGAGTTTAGGAAAAAACGCAGCCTCCTAACCAGGGTGCTGGGATGGCACGAACAGGATTTCAGGGCCGGAGATGAGGCTGAGGCAGAGGAGGTCCTAGAAGAGGTTGGGGACATGTGATTTGTTACAATTGTGGAGGACCAGGACACTATGTTCACGAATGCACTAACCCAATGCGTCTGTCGTGCAAATATTGTACTCAGTTTGATCATGAGACTGAGGACTGTCCTACACTGATAACAAGGATACATGACAAAGGGGTGATACCACCGCAACCGACTTAGAACCTGCATATGATGAGGGATAAGCCTCGTGAAGCAGATCCGAATGTGAATATAGTGCTCCGAAGTGGAATTGCAATAGGCGACGATAAGGGGAAACAACCTTAAGATAGTGCATGGGTTTGCAAAGCTCTAGAGAAGGAGGCTGAATTTGATTTGGAGTACGCATGAAAAATGTTCATGGAAGCAAAGAAGAGCTTTGTTGAGGCCTCTACCTTAGGGAGCCAGGATAAACATGTTCAGGAAATGGACCCTTCTATGCTTATGACCTTTCTAGAAACCTGCATGAAGTTGTTGCGCGATAGCAAGGCTGTGAAGGAGTTACAGGAACTTATAAATAGATGTGTCGGAAACACTCTGGGTAAACCGCGCATGGTACGGAAGATTGGTAAGCATAAGGCAATGACAGGACAAGAAATGAGACTCACCGCAAAGATAGGAGAATATGAAATGGATCAAGTTATTCTGGATTTGGGGTTAGACGCGAACATTTTACCAAAGCAAACTTGGGAGTAGATGGGGAGACCCACGCTGCAAGGGTCTCCGATTCAATTAAGGATGGAAAATCAGCAGAAGATCATCCCCATGGGATGACTGCAAGGAGTAGCTGTAGATATTGAAGGCGCGAGTGCATTGGCTAATTTTGAAGTAATAGAAATTGTGGATGACAACAACCCCTACCATGCGCTCCTTAGCATTGATTGGGCTACTGACATGAATAGGGTAATCAACCTAAAGAAGCAAAAGATGATATTTGAAAAGAGGTCACTTCGCGTAATAGTACCCCTAGATCTTGTTGAAGGATCGTGCTATATTGAACCAGTCTGTGATTACGAAAGCGATGATGATTTGGACTACATATATAAGATAATAGCTTGAGACCAAGATTGGCGGAATCCGACAGCACATGGATGAATTACATGGGATCGCGAGAGTTCCTACAACTCAGACTGGGACGAAGAATTAGAGCACTGGTAGAATTGGCTACATGAAGTAACCACGCTAAGATGTAACATGATGACCCGGTCACTGCACTGTGTGTCGTCAGAGGTAAGAAAACTACCCACTTATGATGGCTTGAATGATGTGGATGTGTTTTTGGATGAATTTGAGAGGGAAGTACCAGAGAAGCAACGCTTCCAGGCTTTGGAATAGGTCCTACGCGCTATGCCTGCAAGATGGTGGGGTACGCACAAGGGTTTTTTGATGATTAGTGTGGGTGTAGGAGGATGATGAGAACACGCTTTGGGAAGCTGAAGGTATGAGTGACAGACAAGTATGACGGAATGGATGATCCGTGCGCTCACTTGGCCAAATGGGCTAAGGCCTATGGAGCGAAGCCCCAACCTAAATGGGTGCACTTGTTCTGTCACACTCTGGATGTCATATCGATGAATTGGTGCTTGGAGACAGAGCTCTACAATGGCATAGGAGAATGGAATATTTTGTGCAAAGGGTTCATAATTACGTTCAGCTTCAAAGACGGGTTTGACTGTATTGACGAAGCGCTACAAGAGGTTAAAGCAACGATCTTTAGGATACCGCAGGATCCTTTGGATCTGATTCAACTTGATTGAACTACTCAGCTGAGCCATGCACTGGAATGTTATAACGTGACTGTTGAAGAAGAAGATGAGGACCCACGAAAGATTAATATCCCTGAAACCGAGGGTCATCGCGAGGTGGAGGGACCGCCGATCAAGAATCCTGATATAACTGCACCACTGAAGACTAAACAAATAATATTGGTACGGAGGTGGAGCCCAAATTCGCAAAGATTGGATATTACTGGGATGATGCGACAGTAGATAAGGTCGCCGAATTGCTCCGCGAATACCAGGATTTGTTCCCTACCAAATTTATGGAGTTACAGGGGATAATAGGAGACTTGGGCAGTATGAAGGTCACGTTAAAACCTGACGCGAAGCCAGTTAAGCAAAGACCTTTCCGTCTCAATCCGAAGTATAAGGAGAAAGTCAGCCTAGAGTTAGATAAGATGCTCACGACAGACATTATTGAGCTGATAGAAGAATTTGATTGGGTGAGCCCAATGGTGGTACAGGAAAAGAAGTAGAAGGATGAAATAAGGATATGTGTAGATCTCAGGAAGCTGAATGATGCTTGCATGCATGACCCTTTCTCAACTTAGTTCACTGATGAGGTATTGGATAATGTAGGTGGCCAGGAAGTGTACTCCTTCACTGATGGTTTCTATTGGTACCATCAGATCAAAATCGCGCTTGAAGATAGAAGCAAGACGACCTTTGTGATTGAATGGGGTTACTTTCAGTACAACATAATGCCTTTCAGATTAAATAATGTGCCTGCGATTTTTTCATGCGTAGTCATTGCTGCATTCATAGACTTCATTCATAAGTTTCTGGAGGTGTACTTTGATGACTAGACTGTGTTTGGGTTAGTAAAACGCCATGTGGAAAGTTTGCACTTAATGCTAGATACGTTTCAAAGGTACCAGATTGTGCTCAATCTGAAGAAATGTTTGTTTTGTGTCCCTTTTGGGACTCTGTTGGGTCATGTGGTATGTAGACAGGGATTGATGGTAGATCCCACGAAGATTGCAGTGATAATTAACCTGGAGGTTGCGAGGAGTGTGAAACAGTTTCGCGCAACATTGGGACATACTGGGTACTACAAGAAGTTTATCAGGGGTTATGCCCAGATCACCGTGCCTATGGAGAAGTTGTTGAAAAAGGATGTCACGTTCTGTTGGAACGAGCACTGTCAGAAAAGTTTGGATGTGCTGAAAGGAAAAATGGTCACCGCGCCGATTTTAGTCTTCCCAGATTGGAAGAAGGAGTTTCATGTACATGTAGATGCGTCATGTATAGCACTGGGAGCAGTACTGACACGAGCTGGCGAAAAAGAATTGGACCATCCTATAGAATTTGCAAGTAGGAGGCTCTCCAAGGCTGAGAGGAACTATTCCACCATCGAGTGCGAAGGACTAGCCATGGTATATGCGTTGATGAGCCTCATCATTGGGTAATTATATGGGCCTTAATTCACCTCCTAGCTTAGTAAAACCATATTTTCTCATAACTTATTACATGTTTTTTATTATATTTTGTTTATGAGGAGAGTTAGAGTTGGATATTATGCTTTATGGTCTAATATGCATTGAATGCAGTATTAAAGGAGAAAAACAAGGAATTTTGGCAAAGACTAAGGTCAAAACTCGAATGGGACAAGGGAGAGGGATTATAGGAGGTAAATTATCCTCATTTACTACTCTTCCATTCAAATATTCCTCCATTCATGACATCAGCTCGGAGTGCAAACAACCAAATCATGAACACTAGAAGGCAGCCAAGCAAGTGAGAGACAAAGCACCAGTTTATATCGAGTTTGGGAGCCGAGCCTCCCTAATTTTAAGGAATTCATTGGGGACTTCAGATGTATAAGTAGAGAGGCCTAGGACCTCAGTAGGATTTGGATTTTTATGGTAAAACTCTAATCTATTTTCGAGCTGCAAAACTTGTGACAATTCTATTGATGTAATTTGCTATTTTGGTAATAAGAATGAGTTTTGTTTTGAGCCGGCACTGAGTTAACTTAGAGGTCTGAAGCTCTTGGGTTAGGACCCAACCCTAGCAGCCAAGGCTCCTTTTTATTGTACATATATGTTTAGTGTAGATTCATAGCTTCATTGTTAATTTGCTTTTAGATGCATTCCCATTACAAGTAGTGTAGATTAGATTGGTTGTGTGATAGTTTGCTTCCATTTGTGCCTCATTTCAAGTAGCAGGTTAGCAAGGAGAAAAAGGATCACCACAAGGTTGTTAGCAGGTGTCTCAGCCTCACTTCCTCTCTTTGGGACCATGACTTGAGGAAGGTACCCTTAAGCAACCCCAAAAACATAGATTTCTAGCTCTTTTATGTGCTTTGGAGTTTGTTGTCTTTAATTTAGTATTTGGTAATTTTTCAAGGTAGATTTCATTGTCATATTTCTCATCTCCACCTCTATAGTAGATCTCACTCATGCTTTCATTCCTTTCAGCAACTTTCTTCATGCAAAGTATAGGCAGTTGATTCATTAATATGCTTTTATAGTATATGAAAATGTATCTTGTTGCATAGCTTTTTGGAAGACACACATGTTTCATGCAGAGCAGGTGCTTCAAGAGGAGACTAAGACTTCATATCCAACAACCACCTTCCACTTCATCCACCTTAGCCATCCCTTGTTTTCACCATCACCTTCACTAGTTTTTCATCATTTTTCATTGAAATTCTCCCAAACACATTGAGTGGATCTAGCCATCTATTATCTTGGATATTGACTCCTGGGTGATCCTAGACCTTATACCACTCCATTCCACCCATCACACACCTTTCCTAAGCCTCCAATCACCTCCGACACCTCACATTTAGCTCTCGGCTGTATCTTGTAGGTTTCCTGTAATTCCTTGATCCTGTAGGTTTCTAATACATCCTTTAGATTTTCCTTAAATGACCTGTTTTGAGGATGAATTGATGGAAAACCTCTAGGAAGTCACCAAAATCCTCCTAGGGACCCTCCACACCATTCAACCACTTCATAAACCTTCTAGCCATCCTTAAACACCCTTAATCCACCTACCACATCCACTAGAACAATTAGTTTGCAAACTTGATTTTGCATAAAAAGACCAAAAAAGAAAAAACAGATTTAGTTTAGTCTCTTTACTTGCACATTAGTATTGTTTGATGCTTCTTACTTCTGCAACTTAGATAGTAGCATTTTTTCTATGTTGATTTAGCATTTCTTCCTAGCATAACTTCTTAAATGGTTAATTAGGGTATGGTGTGGTTTAGCATCACATGTTGACCTTCTCCATTAATCCAGTAGAGTAACTCTCTTAGAGTAGATTTACCTTTCTTCCATCAAAGAATCAAGCTTCTTCTGACTCCATAGAAGTCTGGCTTGGAACCCCGTTGGTCTCTCGCCAGTTGAATAGTGACAACAAGCAAAACCATCACTTTTACTTGTGCATACAACATTGTCACCCCAAGTTTGTACGAACCCTGGGTTGATAAGTAAAGTTGGTAGCCCAGGAGTTACAACATCCTTGTTGCAATACTGGTGCTCATCACGTGCTCCAGAAGTTTAGACATTATTTGCTGGGTGGAAATTTTAAGATGTATACGGATCATTCTACGTTGAAATACCTAGTCAATAAGCCTGTGTTGGGAGGAGAATCTGCAAGTGGTTCAAGGGAGTAAGGCTAAACTTGGCAGTGCTTCCTAGCAAGGCGCTCCACCTACTACAGGATGGGATGATCATGGAGCTGAGGGCCTGTGAACAATGTGCTTTGTAGGTGATCAGTGAGCAACAGATAAAGAATAGTGCAGCTGGCCCTACAACGAGACTCTGCCATCACCACTGTGACTGATGTAACCGACTGAAACAAGCACATAGTTCAGGTCGTGGAGGAAGCATGCCGAATGGTCTCAGAGTTGGCCATTCCTGAGGGAGAACTGGTAGAGGTGCGTATTCGCAAACTTGCTACAGGGGTGCATGATGCTCGCATAGAGTTAGCTAAGCTTCAGCTGGAGCTGAACCTATAGATTGCAGATGTGTAGTTGAAGGCCCAGCCTTCAACTCCGCCAAAAGTAAAGGAGCAACGTGCAACTGCTGTCACAGAGGCGATAGTGGTAGTAGACAGTGCAGTAGTAGACTGCACACGGTTGTTTGAGCAGTCCTTAGAGTTACTGACCAGTCTGCAAGAAGATCCTAATGTACAAAGACTGGAAATAGAGGCTCGAGAACTGCAGTAGTGCTATGACGAGGTAAAGGGAACAACACACACTATTGACCTCACATAGAGACTTGCAAAGATGTAGGAGGCCAAAACACTAAAGGAACAGGTAGATGCAACTCAACACAAAGAGGCAGTGTTGAAGGCACGCTTGAATCCTTGGTTGGAAGAGGCCTATTCGGTCACGGCCTCCATTGAAGGCAAGCTTGCTAGTTTGCAGGTGACTCATCAGAAGCTTCAAGCTGATGGTTCAGGACCAGTGACATAGCAATTGGTCGAAGAAGTGAAGCAGGTGCCCATGCAGTGCACTGCCGAAGTGGCAGTCAGACAAGTCGAGCTGGGAGGTCTTCACGCCAAGATCTTTGCGCCTGCAGAGTGAATCGAGGGCGAGTCACCATGTTTGTGTTGGGGACTTGTTGGGAACGGGTTCCCCCAAGAGTAGTTTTGGGACTAAAAGCCCATGTTTTGGAACAATTTTGTAATAAAGTTGTAAAGTCTTTGCATTTTGTGGTCGCGGAGCGCGAAGCTGTCAAGATTCATAAAGGGTTGTCTGTCGTTATTTTGTAAAGCATTAAGTCAGTTGTAAACATCTACCCATGGTTCGCAGACCATGGGATTGTATAAAAAAGAGCTAAGTAAGTAAGATCTAGGTAGCTTTGGAAGTTTTGGTTAAAAATTTCTAAATGTTTTCGAGTCTTAGCGTAGGTAGAGGCTCTATAGCTAAGTGCGTAGAGGCCTAGGGTGGAAGTCCACAGTTAAGTGCGTGGACCCCTACAACTGTGTGCGTAGGGCGGATAGAGTCTGTATTAAACTAGAAGATATCAATAAAGAGAAGTATTATGAAATTACTATGTATTTAGTCTCTGTTAAAGCATTTGATTATATTGCGACCTGGGTTTATTTTACAGTGTTTATTTGATGTGCAAATGTGTGTGATTATATTTGTTAATTGAACGCAAGAAAGAATATCAATTTACATGACGCTAACTGTAATTGATTGGTAAGATAAGCAAAACACTTGAGATAACTCGAGAACCTATACAATACATTGTCATAGCAACGTAAAAGTACTTGAACCACTGGTTAGGGTTGCGCGAAGGTCAATCGTACACCTTTGCAGAGGTACTGAAGGGCAGGATATAGGGTAGATCAATAAAGCCCTAAAGCTTATCCACCTGCGCGAAGGCAGGAGCAGGAGGTATAAACCGACATCACGACCATCTCAGGGTGCGGAAACTTGGTTCCAACATCCCCCCATACTGCTTCGGGTGAGAGTTCGGTCTGCGCTCCATGAGCTGATGCCAAAAGGGCTAGTAGTGTAGGGATTTGTTTCGTTGACTAACGTTGAACCTGGGTCAGGGCCCACGAATCCAACAACACTCATATATCATGTTCCTTTAATGAATTTAACTTGGACTACATTATGTGCCATAATTGCCACATGCATCCAAAAATCATCTCATACCAACCATTAACATGGGTAAATCTACTCATGTATAATTGTCACATGCAATTCATTCAGTCATTCTCATGGCGAGGAAAACTCAAAAAATTTCTCTCATATGCTAAATGAAATTACAACATAAAGGGTAAGAAACCAACATACAAAACATCCCATGCAAGTGAATCCAACTAGATTAGAAGAAGAACACCACTTGGAAAACGAAGCACCACCACCCAACTTAAAACTAACTCTTCAGTTCACCCCCAAGCCAAGGTTCTTTCCATGGATCAACTGCCTCCAATTGATCTATGCAATGGGTATTTAATACCCTCTTTTATGATATAGTTTCCATTAGCGGTGTCCTGCTTTTATGGATCTTTTTATCCATTTGCCTAAGCTTATCTTAGAAAACCTCACCTTTCTCTTTTGCGAGGCTTAGCCTCATAAAAGCTTGCCTTTCTCTCATGCACAACTTCTATGTTTTTCTCGATGGATATTTATCTCCAATCCATCCAGATTATCTAGAATTGAATCTAGAAGCTTTATCATGAAAGATTTATCCTATCCCATTCCCCAATGGGATTTGGCAATAATCTCATCTCTTGGTATCTCGCTTTTCCAAGTGATTAATTAATTAATTTATTCCATAGGGTATTTATTTTTCTTGTTACACATTAACCTAGCTTTTCTCAGTTTAGGTTTGCAAATTTTGACACACAAGGGAGGGGTGTTACATACTCCCCCCCTTAAATTTACACCATCCTCAGTGTATTACTGCATCTTACAATATTATTTCCTCATTCACAGGTATTTGTCTCTAAATTCACAGGCTCCCATGGCCTGGCCATCTGATGCAGATCTTCCAGTATACATCGGTTACAAGGAGCGCATCTCCTTTTCTCACTACCTGTAACATTTGTTTCCATCAATTTTGTGAGAGTTTTTCAATGCAAAAAATCAACTATGTTTACCACAATTAATATCATAATTTGATACACAATACTACTATTTGAGTAGCTACAACTTATATTAGATATCATTTTTGGGATTCAACTGCGTTAAGTAAGTCATTCAAACGTATGACCATTTCCATGAGAGGTAGTCGTAACTGACTAATTTCTCATGATTTTTGAATAGTTCACTTAGCACTCATTGCATCGGGTGATGCTCACAGGGGTGAAGAAGTGGGATTGAAACTAGTGAAATGTGGAGAACGAATCACATAGCATCAATCATCACTTCCGGGGCTTGCACCCGGTAACCAGGATTTCCCAGGAGGTCACCCATCCCAGAACTCCTCTGGCTCAAGCGCGCTTAACTGTGGAGTTTTTCCCACAATCAAGCCCACTTAGCTTGCTACCCCATTTGCAAAACCTTAGCAAGTATTGTGCCTCATGAACCATTCTTTTTAGAGATCCCTTGACTCTTTTTGAATTTTAAGTATGGGGGATTACGCAGTGCATTATATTAGATATCATTTTGGAATTCAACTGCGTTAAGTAAGTCATTCAAACGTATGACCATTTCCATGAGAGGTAGTCGTAACTGACTAATTTCTCATGATTTTTGAATAGTTCACTTAGCACTCATTGCATCGGGTGTTGCTCACAGGGGTGAAGAAGTGGGATTGAAACTAGTGAAATGTGGAGAACGAATCACATAGCATCAATCATCACTTCCGGGGCTTGCACCCGGTAACCAGGACTTCCCAGGAGGTCACCCATCCCAGAACTCCTCTGGCTCAAGCGCGCTTAACTGTGGAGTTTTTCCACAATCAAGCCCACTTAGCTTGCTACCCCATTTGCAAAACCTTAGCAAGTATTGTGCCTCATGAACCATTCAAGTAGAGATCCCTTGACTCTTTTTGAATTTAAGTATGGGGGATTACGCAGTGCATTATATTAGATATCATTTTTGGGATTCAACTGCGTTAAGTAAGTCATTCAAACGTATGACTTTGTTGGCTATCAATTGAAGGAAGGAAAAACAACCTTGGAAGAAAATATCACTCTCTCAATGGCAAGTTATTTGAAGTGGGACTCAATCTCATTAAAATTGCAGGAACTTGGTTGGAAGGATCATCTACAATCTATCTAGGAGAGTAAAGAGTGAAAGATCCTTGGTTGCACTTACAGGTACACTTGATGATGACAATGCATGGGTTATTGGTAGTGAAGCCTCAAGACACATGACAAGAGAAAGTGGACAACTTCAAACTCTATCAAAAGGATCATCATCACATGCAGTGGAGTTTGGAGACAACAACAACTATGTAGTCAAGGGCCTTCGATCTACATCATTAAAGCTAGAAAGTGGAGCAAAGCTACACCTCAACATTCCCTATGTCCCAAGTTTGAAAAAGAATTTACTTTCCATTTATTGTTTAAAAGATAAAGGAGATAGAGTTGCTTTTGTAGATGGTAAAGTTTTGACTTGGGGAAAAAATTCTAGTTTTGAAAAGACAAGGGTTATTGGGATTCGTGAAGGAAGATTATATCGAGTTACAACTCCATCTCCTCAAGCCCTTGTTCATATGGAAATTAGTCCCATTGAACTTTGGCATAGAAGATATGGACATATTCACCACAGGATAATACCCTCTCTAAGTCATATGGTGAAGGGCATCCCCAACATTAAGGAGGACCATTATGGAGCATGCAAAGGTTTTGCCTTGGTAAAAAATACTAAGAAACCCTTTACAAGTAGTGATAAAAGATCTAAGGAGATACTAGATCTCATTCATTCTAATGTATGTGGGCCCATGTCTAATAAATCTCTTGGAGGCCACCAATACTATGTGACCTTTGTTGATGATCACTCTAGAAAGACATGGCTCTATCTTCTCAAGAGAAAGGATAAAGTATTTGAGAAGTTCAAGGAGTTTAGATCCGAAGTAAAGACCTTAACCGAAAGAAAGAACAAGAATCTAAGATCCGACAATGGAGGTGAATACACTTCAAAAGAACTTATAGCATATTGTAAAGAAGCAGGCATTAAGAGGGAGCTCATTGTTCCCTACAACCCCGAATAGAATGGAGTAGCAAAAAGGAAGAACAGAACCATTGAAGAATGAATAACATTTCTATGGGGAGAAGCAACCATGACAACAATATACATACAAAATAGAAGTCCTCGTACAATCCTTGACAATATGACACTGGAAGAAGTGTTTTTAGGAAAGAAGCCATGTGTAGACCATCTCCGAATCTTTGGATCTCCTACATACATTCATGTTCCAGAAGACAAGCGAAAGAAGTTAGACTCTACAAGTATAAAAGGTATCTTCGTTGGTTAGAGCCTTTCATCAAAGGCTTATAGAATCTACATCAAAGAAGATAGACAAATTGAAGTTAGTAGAGATGTTATATTTGATGAAAATCATGCCTACAAGAAATCCAAAGGTATACCAAACGAGTCCGATGAAGAAGATGTACCACTATTTGAAGAAGAAGAGCAACATTACAAGTCACTTACAAACCTAGAGGAAGAAGGACCAAGTGAACCTATTCAACCTACAATTATTCCCGAAATGAAGAAGAGGCCAAATTGGTTAAAATCTAAGCTTAAAGATGTTGAAGGACATGAAGCAACAAAAGGAACTTTCAGAGAAAGCAAAAGATAGAAAAGATACTCAAGATATACAACATATATGACAAAGTTAATTGAAGCAGAACCAACTTCCTTTGAAGAAGTTGCTCATCAAGAAGAATGGAAGAAAGCAATGCAGGAAGAATATCAATCCATCATGAAGAATGGGGTTCGGGAAATCATTCCTAGGCCTAGTGACAAATTTGTTGTCACTTCCAAATGGATTTACAAAATCAAACACGTCGTTGATGGAAGCATAGACAAATACAAAGCAAGATTTATTGCAAGAGGTTTCTTTCAAAAGGAAGGAATAGATTGTGAAGAATCCTTTGCTCCCACTGCCAGGTATACTACTATTAGATCTTTGGTTTCACTAGCTGCATCTATGGGATGGAATATAAATCAAATGAATGTTAAAACAGCCTTTCTAAATGGAACCATTGATGAAGAAGTATATATTTAACAACTAAAAGGCTTTGAGATAAATAGTAAGGATACTCATGTTTGCAGACTAGAGAAAGATCTATATGGCTTGAAGCAAGCTCCTAGGGATTGGTACACAAGAATGGATGTCCATATTTTAAGGATTGGCTTTGTCAAAATTTCTGTCGATGCAAACCTCTACATCAAGATAGTGAAGAATGGACCAGTCATTATACTTCTATATGTGGATGATTTATTTATTATATGTGTGGAGCGCGGAATTCTAGAATGTAAGAAGTCACTGGTAGTTGAATTCGAAATGAAAGATTTGGGACTCATGTACTTCTATTTGGGCTTGGAAGTTTGGCAAAAACCTAGTGAGATATATCTTGGTCAAGGAAATTACATAATCAAGACGTTACAAAAGTTCGGTATGATGGATTCCAATCCTATGACTACTCCCATGATCACAAATTTAAAGAAGTTGAGAAGCTCTGACTCTAGCCAAGTAAATCCTATAAGATATCGTAAGTTGGTGAGCTCTTTGATGTACTTGGTGAATACCAAACCTGACATATGCTTTGTTGTAAACGTTCTTAGTCAATTTCAGTTGGAGCCTCATCATGACCATTGGATAGTTGCCAAGCATATCTTGAGACACCTACATGGAACAATTCATCACTGCCTAAAGTATGATGGAAAGGAAGTTAAATTAACAAGTTTTATTGATTTTGATTGGGGTGGCAGGGAGATTGATGGAAGAAGCACTAACAGTGGTTGTTTCAGTTTGGGATCAACAATTATTTCATGGATAAGTACAAAACAAGACCCAGTTGCTTTAAGTAGTGTTGAAGTTGAATATGTTGTTTTGTGTGAAGTAAGAAAAGAAGCAGTTTGGTTAAGAAACCTCTTGTCAAATTTGCTTGGAAATCCACTAGATCCTATAGTGACAAATTGTGATAATCAAAGCAGCATCAAGATGTTTGAAGACCTTCTGTTTCATGCCAGGACGAAGCATATCAATAACAAGTACCACTACATTAGAAGTTTGGTATAGGATGGGGTTGTGAAACTATAGTGTATTCCAACAAATGAACAGGTAGTTGGCGTGTTGACAAAATCTCTTCCAAATAAGAAGTTTGAATATTTCATAAGCATGCAGGGATTGGTTGATATTACAGATTTAGTAGATAAGAAGAGATGAAGCATCTTATGACCACAAGATGCTTGGGAGGACATCTGGCCAACCTGTGATGATGTCTAGATCCTAAAATAGGGAGGGTGGCATTGGTCTTGGAGCTCTGACCTTGGATACGCACCTAGATCGTTGGGTTGGTGTTAAAGCTAAATCCTGATGGTAACTAGAGAGGCTAAAGTTTGGAACACACCTTAGTCCCACCCGGTTAGATACCCTAGTTAGGTATCTAATCTGTAGCACTGTTTATGTTGTAACTCTTCGTAGAGTATATCATTTTGAGCTCTTCCATGTACCTCTATATATATGTAATTATGAATACCTCCCTAGTTAAGAGAGAGTGTTGAAGAATATAACTAGTGTCTTTCTTCATAATTGTATTTGTCAAAAGAAAATTGATTATAAAAGAAAATTATTTTTTGAAACATGAGTTTCTGCTCTTTTAGGTCAAAGCCTCCATTGAAGGCTTCTAGGTTTTGTCAAGAGTCAAAAGAATCATTGTAACATTTATTAGACTCTTCTTGGGCTTTTATATCATGTAAAGAAATTTATTTTTGAGTCAAAGTAGTCATTTTGTCGCTCCTTACCAAGCCGGCCTTGTCTTGGAGAAGTTGGCCTTATTCGAGGCAATTCGACCTCATGGAAGAAGTATAAATAGAGGGCCTTCGACTCACTTGGAAGGACACTCACATAAGTTCGATCTACATAGAGAAAGAAGACGAAAAGGAGAGTGAAATGCGGGAGAGGAAGACCTAATCTAAGAAAGAAAAAATTGGAAGTTTCTAGGCATATCTCTCACACGTGCAAAGTTTGCTAGGCTTCTAGACTGAAGCTGGGGGCCGAAATTTTGGACTGAAGCTTCATTTGAAAAGCTGACACATGGAAACTTTGGCACAAATCATCTACTTGAAGGAAGTGTTGACTTGGTGATTGGAGGAGGTCTTTGTCTACGTCTGAAGGGTTTTGGATTATCTCATCTTGATTTGAATCTATTAGTGGAAGAGTTGGATTGGACTTTCCCCTAGATTGGGGTTGTTGTTGGAATTTGTAAGTCTGACACATTAGAAACCCTTCATGCACTTTACTGATTTATTCCTACCTACTTGTTCTGTTAATTAACGAGTTATTTACCATGTAAATACTGGAAATAAATACAAGTACATGCTCAACACATTACAAATCATCAACTGAAGGAAATAGAAACAAGCACACAAGTGACATCATTGTTTTTGGAATAATGTCCCCGGAAAAACCCAATGCAGGAAAACAGTGCAACTATCTGAGGGTTTGATTTATTAAGCAGTTTCAGAATACAATCTGGGTGCCAAATCCGACTCACCCAATAGAGAAAAATCTCAGCAGTAGCACCTCTCTACTCGGAAGCAGATATTCCAGCTGAAACCCCGAATAAACACTCTGGCAGCGCCACAGCTCCAATTTTCCCCACGAAACCCCAACATCAGCTCTCCCGGCAGTTCTGGCTTCTGCCCTCTGTGTCAGCTTTCCCGGTTGTTCCGGCAGTTCCGGCTTCTGCCCTCTGTGTCAGCTTTCCCGGTTGTTCCGGCAGTTCCCGACAGTTCCGGTTGTTCCCGACAGTTCTGGCTTCTACGCTCTGTGTCAGCTTTCCCGGCTATTCCAGCAGTTCTGGTTGTTCCCGGCAATTCTGGCTTCTGCCCTCTGTGTCAGCTTTCCCGGCTGTTCCGGCAATTCCGACTTTGCCCTCTGCGTCAGCTTTCCCGGCTGTTCCAGCAGTTCTGGCTGTTCTCGGCAATTCTGGCTTCTGCCCTCTATGTCAGCTTTCCTAGTTGTTCCAGCAATTCCGACTCTGCCCTCTGTGTCAGCTTTCCCAGCTGTTCCCAACAGTTCTGACTGTTCCCTGTAGTTCCGACTTCTACCCTCCGAGTCAACTTTCCCAGTTGTTCCGATAGTTCCGGCTGTTCCTGGTAGTTCCGGCTTCTGCCCTCTGCATCAGCTCTCCCGACTGTTCTGGCAGTTCCGGCTTTTGCCCTCTACGTCAGCTCTCCAGCTACTGCGTTGATCCTCCCGGTGCTATCTCTGCCTCTTTGCTTCTATATTCACTGCTCCTTAGCTGCAACTCTGATCACTCTCTCAACTTTCTCGGCAAACCCAACACCAGAAAGTCGAAATCTTGATCTCTTGGTGTGTTCTCCAAGTGACCCTCAAGCCTCCTCTTATACTTTTCTTGTTGACAGATCAATGGCCGAGATTAAGTCCCTAATCAACGGCTAAGATTAGATCTGGCTTGATCCATGACTTTTGGACAATTCTAACACAGTTTTATATTAATTTCACATTAATATTTTAATTTCCCTAAGTTTAAACTTAGAGACTCCATTAAAAATATTAATTATTTTAATATCTCCCAAACTGTTTAGAATTTGCCCAAACCCTTTTTGGGTATTGGATATCTCATGTGCCTTAGCCTCTCCACCAAATTTTGTGGCTAGAGCACATCCAATGCTACCCCAAATCAACACTCCCTCTTAGCGAGGACTGTGCTCTAGCAATACTCCTCACTGAGTATTACTCTGATCATCTAGCATCAATCCGTGATGCTAGGCCTGCTGCCCATCATCTGTACTGCTACATCCCGTACTGCCACCCATGGCTCTACCACTACCACTGTTGTATCTATATGACAGCTCCCTTTGCATCCGTGTTGTTGCCCATGGCCTTGTCACTGCCACTGTTGCATCTGCATTGCATCCCCTCTCATCATGTTGCATCATGCTGCCCATAGCACCGCCACTGCTAATTGTTGCACTGCAACTCAGTTACTAAGAAGTAAGTAACTGATCTCCCAACTCTGACATCTTTGTCAGGCTAGAGACACTCCCGATGTTGAAGCTCCCTCTGTCACTGACAAGTGCTCCCTCTCTAACCTCTGCGCTACTGCAACAACTCCCTGCACCTCGCACCGTTGCACACCTCTCTGTGCCATCCTGCACTGGTGCAACACTCTCGTGCCTCTCGCACTGTTGCAGCCTACTAGCCTCGCGTTGTCCTAGGAATCCTGCACTGTAGCTCTCTCTGCCGCTCCATCCTCATCCGTCTCTACCAACATCCGCCAGTCTTGCTACTCCTCTTCGGGGCTCCCGTAGCCAGGTATAATCCAAGAGGTCGGGTACCTCGAGGATCCTGCCCCTCATCTTCTATAGTCCTCCTGACTACAGCTCGATGTCTCCCCACTTTCGCTCAAGTGGTGTGTGCACTCATGTCACAAACATCGTCTGTCTCCACTTCCTTCTTTGCCCTTGCTGGCGCTGCCTTGGTCTCGAAAGCCTCTCCCTTGCTCTTCTTCCTTAGACACTGGGTCGCATAATGACCCAGCTCCCCACAGTGGAAGCAATTGACCTTGGAGAGGTCCTTCTTCTTTCGCTTTTCTTGCTCACCCTCATATGCTAGGGCAGCATCCACCTCCTCCTCCTTCTTGATTCTGATCCCCTTGCTGCTGCTTCCCGTCTTGGTCACCCTCCTGATCTCTTCTTGGCGAAGAGCCGCCCACATTTCCTCCCAATCTGGAAGGGTCGCCCTGCCTAGTATGCTTTGGACAAACACCTTCCAGCCTTCTGAGACTGCATTCAGAGTTGTTCTCACCATCAACTCTGGATCTGGTGTGGCCCCTATGGAAGTTAGCTGATCTCAGATCTCCTTCAATCGACCGAGGAAGGTGTCAATATGTTCTCCTTTCTGCATCTGGTATGACTGCAACTAATTTTCTAGGAGCATCTTCCTCTGCACGGAAGTATGCTGATACAACTTGGTCAGGGCCTCCCACATCTCCCGTGCCGTATTCTTCTCGGCATATATGTGGTACTATATGATCCTTGACCACGTCAAGAATGATACTCTTGGCCCTCACCATTGCTTCCTCATACCTGTCATTGTCAGCTGGGTCAACTGGGACTGCTATCGTCCTCAAGATGAAGTGGTTGACATGATTTCTGTCAAGTACAGATAAGATTTTGGCTTTCCAGGCTACAAAGTTTGAGGCTCCGTCAAGTCTGTCCTGTTCTCTTACTCCATGTAGTGCCATTCCGCTACTCTTCTACTTCCCTCCTAGAAGTTGTCGATGTGACTCCCTCTGAGCCTCGATTTCCCTCCTGGAAATCCTTCTGCCGTTGTCGAGATGCTCCCTACTCTGATCGTCTATGCAACCGCACCACTGATCTGGATTTCTCGGCTAGAAACCCTTGGTAGCAACTCCCTCCTCATTGGCCTTGCCTTATTAGGTATTGTTCTAACAACAGTACCCCACTAGCTCCACTCTGCAACTTATCCACAACCTCCTAAACCCCAGCAACTTGAAGGTGAGAGCTCCTAGGCTCTGTGCAATCCCAGGCTCCAGCACCGACAAACTAGCTCCCTAAGCCAACTGTGTCAACCCTCCTGGCCTCTGCGTGAGCCTCCTGTCTTTGCCTCCCTCAGCCTCTGCGTAGCCTCTTCTTGGCTCGAACATGATAACGCAGGCACTGCGTCACCCCTTCCTTGTTGTTTCGCTGCTGGGAACAACTTCTGTCACTCGGGACAACTGTTCTGCTACTCTGCTCGTCTGATATCCTCAGTTCTCCTGTGATCTACAACCACGCTCTGATACCATGTTGGAATTTCTAAGTCTGACACGTTAGAAACCCTTCATGCACTTTACTGATTTATTCCTACCTACTTGTTTTGTTAATTAACGAGTTATTTACCATGTAAATACTGGAAATAAATACAAGTACATGCTCAACACATTACAGATCATCAACTGAAGGAAATAGAAACAAGCACACAAGTGACACCATTGTTTTTGGACTAATGTCCCCGGAAAAACCCAATGTGGGAAAACCAGTGCAGCTATCTGAAGGTTTGATTTATTAAGCAGTTTCAGAATACAATCTGGGTGCCAAATCCGGCTCACCCAACAGAGAAAAATCTCGGCAGTAGCACCTCTCTACTCGGAAGCAGATATTCCAGCAGAAACCTCGGATAAACACTTTGGCAGCTCCACAGCTCCAATTTGCCCCACGAAACCCCGTCGTCAGCTCTCCTGGCAGTTCCGGTTGTTCCCGGCAGTTTCGGCTTCTGCCCTCTACATCAGCTTTCCCGATTGTTCTGGTAGTTCCAGCTTCTGCCCTCTGCGTCAGCTTTCCCGGTTGTTCCGGCAGTTTCAGCTTTTGCCCTCTGCGTTAGCTTTCTCAGCTGTTCCGACAATTTCAACTGTTCCCGGCAATTCTGGCTTCTGCCCTCTGCGTCAACTTTCCCGGTTGTTCCGACAGTTCCGGCTTCTGCCCTCTGCGTCAGTGTTCCCGGTTGTTTCAACAGTTCCGGCTTTTGCCCTTTGTGTCAGCTTTCCCAGTTGTTCCGGCAGTTCCGGCTTCTGCCCTCTGCGTCGGCTTTCCCTGCTGTTCTGGCAATTCCGATTGTTCCTAACAGTTCCAACTTCTACCCTCTGTGTCATCTCTCCCGGCTGTTCCGGCAGTTTCGAATCCTGCCCTCTACAGAAGCTCTCCAACTACCGCGTTGATCCTCTCGGTGCTATCTCTGTCTCTCTGCTTCTGTATTCATTACCCCTCAGTTGCAACTTTGATCACTCTCTCAACTTTCTCAGCAAACCCAGCCTCAGAAAATCGAAATCTTGATCTCTTGGTGTGTTCTCCAAGTGACCCTCAAGCCTCCTCTTATACTTTTCTCGTTGACAAATCAACGGCCGAGATTAAGTCCCTAATCAACGGCTAAGATTAGATCTAGCTTGATCCATGACTTTTGGACCATTCTAACATAGTTTTATATTAATTCACATTGGGACTCCATTAAAAATATTAATTATTTTAATATCTCCCAAACTGTTTAGAATCTGCCCAAACCCTTTATGGGTATTGGATATCTCATGTGCCTTAGCCTCTCCACCACATTTCGTGGCTAGAGCACATCCGATGCTACCCCAAATCAACAATTTTTCCCTGGCTGAGTGCCTACATCTTGTGTCTCTTGTTCTTGTGATCTTCATATACATTTAATTTAGTAATTTCTTGATGAAAGACAACATAATAAAGAAGAAAAGAAGCCAACATAAATCACAAGTAATTATCAATAAAAGAGGAATCAAACCCTAATACCTACATGCATTGATTTCTCAACATCATGTACCATCAGAGTTCAGAGATCATCAGAACTTCTAAGCTCTATCTTCTTCTTCTTATCTTCGTCCATATTGTACTCGAATTCTGCAAGCCCTACAAGGATGATGTAAAGTGATGCTAGTATGATGAATTGAGTCATATAACAGGCCTAGGTAACTTGGGACATTGTCATCAAGTGAGTTTACTGTAGAGAGTTTTTGTTTACTTGGTTAATTATTGGTACTTTTTTAGCACTTAATAATTAATTGAGTTTTTTCTCCCAGTTATAACCCCAAAGCCAAAGTGTGGCTCGATGGCAAGGCCTTGGGTGAGTCCTAGTGTCTGGGGTCATTTCGTATTACCATACTAGATCACTCAGAAAATTTTGTGGAATTTCATTAGGTCTAGGGGTCAGTGTTTTAGCTTTTAAAATTTCCCGCAGGGTGGAAATTTCAATAAATTATGAATGTAAATTGTAATAAGTGATGTCTAGAGAAGTTGTATGGAGTATGTCTATTCAAAATTACACCTCTACTCCTTAAAGTTCTACTAAGACACACATTGAGGGGTTAAAAATAAGTTATGGACCCTCAAAACCCATTTTTCCTAAGTTTAGCGGAAAATGTGGCAATAAATTGCGCTAACAATTAAATAAATATCCACACATGACAAAATGAGGTGGAAATGTTTCAGTAAGTCAAAGTCAAGTTAGCAAGTGATATGGACTCCACCTAAGCCACCAATCAAGGAAATCTAATTTCTTGTAGAAGGAACCACAAGTTCCTCAAACAAATCGCATTTTTTGAGGAGAGAAGTTGAGTTTAGAGGGATGAGTCACCCACTTGGTGGGATTTGACTTGAGTTGCACTAGAGATAAGTGGAGAGTGGTCTCCTACCACTCCACTCCCACATCCACATATCTCTCTCTCATCCCAACGTGTCCCTCATCTTGGATTGCGTGGAGCCTCTAAGGGATTTGATTTGCATGGAAGAGTTTGCATTGCGATTTCAACCATTCTACATGTTATTTGGCTCTTTTCTTGGGATCATCTCCCACTCTCCTATTTAGATGAGCTTTGGGCTCTCACATGATATCAGTGAAACGAGCTCTTGTGCTTGCGGAAGCTCTACTATTTTGTACAATTTCAATATCAATAAAGACTTTAGGGTTACAATTGAGATATTGTTCTTCTTGAGAATGGTGATATCTTGATTATTTGTCTTTATTCTTCTATTCATGTTATTATCCTATTATTTCCATTATGCTTTTAGAGTTGTGTTGATGTAGTGCTATCTTACATTGGCATGAGGTTTCTTGATTTGCTCTAGATAGAAAAAAAAATAGTTGATTTTCCAATATATCTCTAAAGTTTTCTCATCATTACATATTGTTAAACCCATATCGATCTAATTTGTTTACGTGAAGTTGTGTAGAAGATTTTGTTTTGGATCAAGCTTCAAGTGTGAGGGGAAGTTCGTGGAGGAACCAACCCATTCTTGAAAATGCTCAAAGGAGAACCCACATTTGATAATTCCCAAGGCCTCATCTTTCAATTTGTCTTGCAAAGACTTTTGGCCTTGACTCATATTTCAAGCATACATCATTTAATACATTACTTCAAATTCTTGTGCTCATAGTTGTTTATTTGCTATTTAAGAGCTTAAATGATGGCTAAGCAAAGAGGAGAGTTTACTCATACTCTTTAGCTTAGCCCTTGCAGATTATAATGTATATACATTTCATTTTCTTGATTAATTTTTCGGCTAACTTATAAAAAAAATTGCAGCCCACTAACTCATGTTTGTGGCAGCTTGAAGGAGGACTTGTTTGAGATATCTAACACACTTTTTGCAGGAACTATTGGCATAACATTTGCAGCCCTCTTTGTGACTATTTGCAGCTCTATTTGTGGTTGTTTGCAGCCTCATTTGTTGCTGTCCCAAAGGTCCTAAAAGCTGTCATTTATCCCAAGCAAATTGTGGGCTTGCGGGAGGCTTACCCTCTCTTGCACATTTTCTTGTTGGTTGAAGGCTGCAATTTTTGGGACAGAATTCAGAAATTAGTTTCCAATTTATAAGAGAGGATCCTTGGCATCTTGTAGCCATCTCCCTATTGTAAAATTTTGTTCTTATTTCCCAAAGGAAGGATCCTAGTGACTAGAAATCAAATTTTATTTGGAAAAAATGTCCCAAATCTTGAAGCTTTCCTCTCACATATAAAAGTAGGGTCATCATTGTCATTAGGGGAATTTTGAGGTCTAAAATGGGCCATTTTCCTTAGGAAGCCCATTTTAGACCTCAAAATTCCCCTAATTATTTTCTCTTTAATAAATGGTTTATTTTCTTGTGAGGGGTCTTGGGAACTTTTCCATGGTATCCCTTTCCCCATTTTGAGGGAGGATCTTTGCTTGTGGGTGGACTAATCTCTTTGGTTTAGTTTCTCTAAATTCTCTTTTGCTAATTTCATTGGTAATCTCATTCATGCATGGTTAGTCTCTTAACATAACATTCATATCTACTTTCATTTTACATAAAGTGAGCTTGGTTTAGTTTTCCATTTCCATTTCTTGAATACTTGTGTTGTGCAATCTACATGCAATATTTATTTTGAGCAAGCAAGTACTTTACATTTATTTGGCAAGCTTAGACTAGTTTACTTATTTACTTGGTTTCACAAGTCCCTAGAATAGATTTCTTCATCATCTTATGTTCATATGGCATTTTGATTATTGTTGACGTATCTTAAACCATTTTTATGTCATTTCATTTAAAGCAACTTTGGCATCTATTTCATGTACTTGCAAACAATCTATTTGGAACTTGTGGAGCTGCATTGAACTATTTTCACTTTCATTTTCCCATTTAAGATATTGGTACCATTTACTTGAGCAATATCTCTCATTTTGAAATATTGATATCAACACCTTTCTTTGGAAGCACTAATATTCACTCAAGCATCTCATTTAGGCATTTTTAGTACTTATTTGCATCTTTAAAACATACCTCAAACCATAAGTTTGGTTGTATAGATACAATAGAACAAAGTTTTCCTTGAAAATTTCTTCCATTTGGTACAGATTAACATAAAGTGTGTGACCCTGCAGTTATGAAGGTGGATTGTCCCCTTGTAGGAACGACGGCACACATGATTTGTAAAGATTATGGGAAGGGTATCGTTAATGACGCCTTATGCCTCCTTGGCCCCTCTTCCTTGCAAGTTACCCCAATCTTTACCCTTTGGTAAGAACTTGATAGAAGAATTCCTCACCTTAGAATAGGCATATACTTTAAAACTAACCAAGATAATCGCATTCCACGATAGGTTGCACATCATTTCAATTTAGTCATCCCTGAGCATTTTAAATTTACTTGCAATATTGTTTATGTCATGTGCTTGATATTTAATTATGAATTGCATAATCATCATTTGATGTCATAATCTCTTGTTATTTGAGCATTTCCTTTACAAGTACAATCTCTATTTATATTTTGCAAGTAATATTTTATAAGCTCATCTTGATCTAACATTGGTTTTGCAGAATTGCTTGTCATCACATTTTAAATTTCCATTTGAGCAAGTACTTGTCATTTACTTTGAGCAATTATTTGTTTAAGCACTTGTCTATGATCTTTTGAATGAATCATTGAATATTGCTCATTTTATATATTTAATTGCATGTTCATATCTTGGAATCAAGTTACTTTTGATATGTTTTCGATTAACCTTAGTCTCCTAGAAACTCATATTTCATTGCATTAACCTTCATTAGGGACCACCCCGCTTAGCTTAACTAGGGGAGAGCTTTAATGGAGAGAGTTGGGATTAGGTGACAACCCCTTCTCTTAGTTTGCCATCAAGATCACACCTTGTGGGGTTGAGGATTTTTCCCACACTAACCTAGGCGGCAACAGTGGGAAATATACCCAAGTGGTGGGCTTTGTACCCAAAGCAATGGGAAAAAGACCCAAGTGAAAAATGGTTGTTTGATCTTGAGCGGAGTCTATGTTGGATATGTATGGAATTAGGTTATCCTTTACTCCATTTACTATTAGATTCATGGCCAATATTTCGGTTTCTCTAAATTTCTCTTTCTCTGCTTCATCAGTAGGCTTCTTGACATTTCCTAGAACAAGGTCCAAAACTTTGTGTTTAGCGAGGATAAGATCTATCCTTTATTTCCATGCCCTATAGTTGGAGGCTCCTTCTAGTTTGTTTTCTCCCTTCATTGAGTTTGTCATATTGCCATCTTCTACTCCTTGTGACCTTCCTTGAAACCATTTTCTTATATATCTCTTTTTAATATATCTTCAGTCTGCCTTTTTCTTCCTTCTTCACCTTAGCTCTGATACCATGTTAGAAAATCAGAAAGGCAGAAAGATTTTCTTATGTTGATAATTACTTGTGATATTATAAGAAGAGTTTCGGCGAAAATCACATGAAGAAAACGACGCGTTTCGAACCAACTAGTGTGGTTCATCGTCAGGACAAGTTGATATCTTTGAGTTTTTATTAACTTTCTTATCTTCTTCTTTTATCTTTCTTTCATCAAGCAATTATCAAAAGAAAAACACGAAGATCAAAGACACTAGATGTAGGCACTCTGCCAAGGCTAAAACCCCTCTATAGGGGAAAACCCAGTCAAACTCTTCCACTAGCAAATTCAAGTTAAGATAAACAAAGACCCTAGACCCAAAGACCTTCCTCCTCCACCAAGTCAGCTTTCTAATACGATTAAGCAAACTTCAGTAGTCTCTTCTCGTCCAACAACTTCAGCCCAGCAACAACCCAAAATTTCGGCCCCCAGCAGATCCAGAAGTTCATCCCAGCTATATTACTGTAACTTCATCCCTTCCAGCAGCTCAGCAACTTTACACGTGAGAGAGAGAGAATTTCGACTTGTTGTGTTTGATAGAGACCTCCTTCTCCTTCACTAGCCCTTTCTACCTTCTTCCTTGAATTTCGCACTTTCACTGCCCTAACAACTGCTGATCAAACTTGGTGAGTGAGTGCTCCAAATGAGGTTGAGTTGCTGCCTTTATATAGGACATTTTGCCCCTCAGTTAGGCTGACTTGTCCAGTTTGAGGTCGACTTGGTGAAGGAGGCCTAATTGACCTATTTTACATTAAAATAAATTTCTTATTTAATTGACAACGCCCAAGAAGGGTCTATTACATTATGACATGGACAAGGACACTTGACATAAACCCTAGAAGCCTACAATGGACGCTTTGACCTAAAAACAATTAACCCAAGCATGAAACCCATGCATTAATAAGTCAATTTCTTTTTCTTTCTTTTGACAAATACATTACATCATGACTCAAATACAATTATGAAGACCGACACTAGTTACATTCTTCAATACTCTCTCTTAACTAGGGAGGTATTCATAATTACATATATATAGAGGTACATGGAAGATCTTGAAACCATATGCTCTATGAAGAGTCTCAGCACACGCAGTGCTACAAATTAGATACGTGACGAGGGTACTCTAATCGAGTGGGACTAAGATGGACTCATGCTTTAGCCACTCTAGGTACCATCAGGCTTTTAAGCTCTACCACCAACCCAGGGATCTAGGTGTGTATCCAAGGTCGGAGTTCCATGACAAATGCCACCCTCCCTACTTCGAGATCTAGACATCAACACATAGACCGATCAGATGTCCTCCCAAGCATCTTGCCATAAGATGCGTCATCTCTCCTAATCAACTAAATCAGATATATCCACCAATCCAAGCATGCTTCAAACGTTCAACCTTTTATGGAGAGATCCTGCACAATCACAGCCCTAATCAGTAATAAACCTTTAAAGACATATTTAAGTAAACACAAATCTTCGGGGTCAGCAATCATTTGGATGTTGCTTATATCATTATCAAGTTATCCAAATACAACTTGTCAGAAGCTTTCTTCTTTCACTTCTTCAGCAACACCAAATACAGTCTCAAGTCTCACGATCATTCATCTATAGTACTTTCGTTCATTCGGTTTCATTCTTACTTCAAGATATTCACTGTCACAATATGCCCTGCCTCTGAACTGGGAGATTTACCATTTCTTCTATCTAGGCTCCCTCTCAACTTAAGGAGATCAACAACTTCATAATATCGAAGAAACTTCATTCTTCCAAGGCTTTATTTATTTCTTATGGCATCAAGGTTATTTTGATCATCATCATTCTTATAGCTTCCTTCATCATGCTTACCAATGATATTAGGTCATCTTCACTTACGAACATCATCAACATCTTGAAGATTATGTACCTGCAAAACATTAATAGCAAGTACAACCAAAAACAAATATACAAAAGCATGAAGTTGACTATGTCATTACAATGGAAACATAAACTCATTCAAACTTTAGACATCAGATACCTAAGCCTAGTTAGGTTCAAAGGTTACATCCTTTTACATACTAGACTTCAACTTCTTGCTAAGGTTTTGTCATAAACCCTAGACTCCATCTTCGAGACGCAAAGCCTTAGATCCAATCATAGTACTATACATCTAAGATTTTAACAATATGCTTTTAGAATTACATGTCAAAGTTTACTAGGGTTTGTTGCAAACCCTAGATCAAAGCTAAACAATATCAATATCATCGTGTTAGAATATCAATTTCTACTAGGGTTTTGTTACAAACCCTAGATTTTACAAACTAAAACATGAGCATCAACAATTAAGTTAGCATACTCACATATACATATCTAAGATGCATTATCATATACTAGAGACTTATATCAATACTTACTTGGGTAAACCCTAGATACAAACATCAATATATCAAAAATAGATATGCAACAATTTCAATCAAGCTAGGGTTTCAATTATGCGGAAGAATACATACCTAGGGTTTCATTCCTAAGACCTTATTTTAGGTAATACAAGGGTCTTGGTCACAAAACCTAATTCATCAAACCCTAAAATCTAGGATTTCGACTTATTAACAGCAAACCCTAACTTATCAAAATCTTAAAGATCTAAGGTTTCGGTTTATAACTTGGATAATAACAACAATCCCTAAAAGACTAGGGTTTTTCCTAAAACGATACCAAAAAGAACACAATTTTCATCATAGGTTCTAGATTTCATCAACCTTAAGAGGACTAGGGTTTCAACATTATTGGTTGCACACCCTAAGCGCCAAAAGACTAGGGTTTTTATAGTGAACCCTAAAGGTTAGGGTTTCAAAAGAATGATCAAATGATAGTATAACAGGGGTAGATTCAATCTAATGATTAATCACCCTAACAAGAATCTTTAAGATTCAAAGCCCTAGACATTACGATGTTAGTAATGTAAAGCAAATTTCAAAAGAAAATGAACATACCTTTTCTATGAAGAGAAACTCGTAACAAAACTTGTAGTTTAAGACATACCTTGAATTGTTTTTTAACAAACCTTGTAGGACATCAAATCTTGACAGGCTTCCTTTGCAACAGAACTTCTTCCATGCTTCAAGTCTATCCTTTAAAGTCTCCTCCATAACCTTTGTGCATTCAGCAAGCTTTCTTAACCAAGGAAAATATAAAGAAAATGTTATTAGCATATAATAGAAACATATCTTGATATGAGAGGGAAACCAAACATAAAAGAGGAAACAATGAACAAGATACTCATCTTTTTGACTTCTTGTGCTTGATAGAAACCTCCTTCTCCTTCACT
The DNA here is from genome assembly GCA_000404065.3 of Pinus taeda. NCBI lineage: Eukaryota > Viridiplantae > Streptophyta > Pinopsida > Pinales > Pinaceae > Pinus > Pinus taeda. The sequence goes on along the minus strand of APFE031756221.1, from coordinate 133,795 downwards.
GACCCTTTCCACCTTCTTCCTTGAATTTCGCACTTTTGACTGCCCCAGCAACTGCAGATCGAACTCGGTGAGTGAGTGCTCCAAATGAGGTCGAGTTGCTACCTTTATATAGGAGATTTTGCCCCTCAGTTAGGCCGACTTGTCTAGTTTGAGGCCGACTTGGTGGAGGAGACCTAATTGACATATTTTACATTAAAATAAATTTATTACATGATTGACAATGCCCAAGAAGGGTCTATTACACTACAACATGGACAAGGACACTTGACATAAACCTTAGAAGCCTACAATGTAGGCTTTGACCTCAAAACAATTGACCCAAGCATGAAACCCATACTTTAATAAGTCAATTTCTTTTATAATAATAAAAAAGTCCTTTCTTTTGACAAATACATTACATCATGACTCAAATACAATTATGAAGACCGACACTAGTTACACTCTTCAACAAGGGGCACCCTTGAATGGCTAAGGGGTACCTATGGCTTCAATGGTGTGGGCAAAAATCAAATGAAAGAAATGTATTTCTTATGTTAGTGGCATTTTCACATGTAGGCTCAAGTCAGCTTGGGCTACAAGTCATGTCTCTTGGTGGCTAATGTAATCCTCTAAGACCACTATAAGTAGAGATCAAATGAAGCTCATTTAGAACCCATCCAAGTGCAATCATCTAATGTGAAGACTAGCTAAGGAGCCCAACTAGAGTGAAGGAAGAGGATCGAATTTTCTTATTTCTTATGTTATGGATACGTCGAGTTAAGGAGTTGTTAGACGTATGGTTTAGGACATGGTTCTGGGATAATGACTATGGTGAATCTCTGTGAGAGAGGCTGAGGTTTTTTTGTTTCTTAGAGGAGGGCCTAGACCCTTGAAACTTGTGCACAGTAAGGCCGAAAGGGCAAGTATGATACTGGAGTGAGGACCACAGGACCTTAAGGTATAGCACAAAAGTTTAAGGGCCTAAAAGGGAGGTTTGCACTGTGAAATCAGAGATATGTTGAGGTCAAGTTAGGGCAACCCTGAGGCTATTGCAGGAGCCCTAAGAGGGCCAAAAATCTCAATCAATCTGCGTACAAAACCGAGATTCCTTGAGACCTAAGCAGAGGTCAACTTAAGGAGGTGTGAGCTAATGTTTGGGTTGCGTCTTCTATCTTGATGGTTGTTGGGTTTGATGGTTTGAAGTTTGTTTTACAAGGAAGGTAAGATAGTGTATTGTGTGCCCTAGGTTCAGTGATCCTTGGAGCAGTAAGGAAATGGTTAGTGGGAAGACCCTAAGAGCAATCTAGAGGATTGCTAGAGGGAAGAGTTGATTGGCCTTATGTTCAGTGGTAGTTGGAGAAGCAAATCATTGTGTGAAGGTTGCTTGATAAAGACCCTAAGTACAGTGACTTAGGTGGAGATGAGTTATTGTTGGAGGGCAGTTTTGGAGCCTAAGTACAGTGATCCTTGGTGGATCAAATGGACTGCTAGAGGCAGTTTTGTTAAGCTGAAAATGCAAGCCATTCTAGAGCAGCAGAAGATCTTGTGAGCAAAAGTGGTAGAGGTGTTGGAACAATAGTGCTTTTTGCATGTATAGATGGCAAAGGACCTTACAAGTGTTCAAGGCAAGTGGACTGAAAGGGCTAGTGAAAGCACTTCTTCAGCAAGTAAGTCAAGTTTTTCTTGTTCAAGGATAGACTGAGTGTCATATGTTGTTCACATCAAGCCCTAGTTTCCTTGTATCAAGGCTAATTGTAAGGGCCATGATCCCTGGTACGAGAGCCCCATGTTTGTTGTATTAAAGTTGTAATATAACAAGTTTTGGGTTTGCAAAAATCTCTTGTGTACTTCATTGGTTCACTGTTGTACATTTTCCGTTGTGCAAAGCACTTGTGTTGTGGCATTTTAGTGTGTTTGTGATCATGTTTTAGACATAGGCCTAATTCTAAAGTGCCAAGGAAAAAATAACACAAGAGAAATATTACAGAGGAGTTTGAGATGAAGGATATACGGTTGATGCATTATTTCCTTGGGCTGGAAGTATGGCATGGGAGATCTTCTTGGGACAGAGCAAACACATAAAGGAGATTCTCAAGAGGTTCCACATGCAGGAGTGCAAGCCCATGACCACGCCACTAGTCACAAATTGGAGGAAGGTGGATGCTACCAGCGCAGAGCGAGTTGATCCCACACTTTACAAGTAGCTCATAGGGTCACTGATGTATCTGGTGAACACACGACCGGACATTTGCTTCGTAGTCAACCAATTGAGCCAGAGCATGGTTGGGCTGACCAGAATGCGTTGGGTTGCTGCCAAGCACATGTTGAGGTATCTCAGGGGCACAACAGATTATGGGTTGTTGCACAAACAGGTGGATGTTGTGAGGCTTCAAGGCTTCACAAATGCAGATAAAGTAGGGGGTTCAGCAGAAAGGAAGAGCACTTCAGGTTGTACCTTTTGTTGAAATATGTAACTAGGTTCGGTCTTCATAATAACAGATGTAATCATGATTTCATGTATTTAATGAAAAGAGAAAAATAAACTTATTATTGTGATTCTTGAGACATGGGCTTCATGCTCAAGAGAATTTATTTTTATAGGTCAAGCATCCATTCAATGCTTCTAGGTTTGTCATAAAATCATTGAGTCATTGTCATTTATGAATGACCCATTTGGGCATGTTACATATTGTAAAAAGAATTTTGTTGAGTCAATGTTAGAGTCAAAAGACCCTCCAAGACCTCATCTCAAGTGCTACAACAAGTCAGCCCTCAAAAGAAGCAAACTGGTCAAGGACATGTCGGCTTAGGTGCTATGTGAAGTCAGCCTACAACCATGGAAAGGAAGCCTATATATACAAGAGGACTCGACCTCATTCAAGTATGAAGAATGAAGCATCATCGCTATGAAAAGAAGTGCGAGTAAGGGAAAAAGGAAGTCTCTTGAGCAGCAAGAAAAAGAAGGAGAAGATCGAAGTTTTCTAGCCTTGTTTTGGATCCCTCATCTCACACGTGTGACTGTCGCTAGGGTTTTTGCGATATGATATTGCAGCCCTTGAAAAGAGCCGAGATATAGCCTAAGAAGGATCATTTTGCATAACCGAATTCACAAGGAGAAGAGTCCAAGACAAGTGAAGGATAAAGGAGCATTGAAATCTAGCATCATCATCTCACACATGCAGCTAGGGTTTATGAAGCAGGGCCAAAAATTACAAAAATTGCAGGTAGGCTGAGGTTGCAGCAAGATAAGTCAAAGTTAAAGTCAAGGTATTAGAAAGCTGAATTTGAAGACAAGGAAGGAGCAGCTAATTAGTCTTGGCAAAAGAAGCAAGGTTGACTTGGTCGGGGAGGAGTTCTTGGTCAAGGGTCTAGGTCTTAGAATTCGTCAATTGAAGATTATATAAGAATAATAATTCGTGTGGGTTTTCCTCTCAGATTGGAAAGGTTTTGGCCCTAGCTGATCGCCTATATCTTGTGTCCTTTGTCTTATTGTTCTTTATGATTTGATAGTTGTTTGATGAAGAAGAACACTAATAATAATCAAGTACAAGAAGAAGATAATGAAGTAAGGTAAAAATACATCACAAACAGTTATCAAGTAAGAGAAATCACCTTCACTTATTGCCCCCTAGATTTCTCAACATGGTATCAGAGCAAAGGTGACAAGTCAAGGAAGGGCAGTTTAAGAAAGGACACTCAAACTTCAAAGCACTAGAAGATCATCAAGGATTACATCATCATCAAGATTTCAAGGTTTGATCAAGTTCTAGACAATCTGAAGGTCTGATTTAAAGCAATCTGAGTCCTTTGACAAGAAAAAAGAACATTTGGGCCTTAAAGAAAAAACGGTTGTTTACATCACCTCAAGAAGCAGCAACCTCAAAACTAATTTTCTGGGCATCCTCAGAGAAAGATCGAACTCCTCAATAAGATCAAAAATCTCAAGTTTCTATCACTAAGTGCATAACTCGAATTATGGTGAAACAAATCTTTGTGGCACTAAGAGTGCAGGCACCAACCATACTTATTTTTTTGTACCACGATTAGTCTTTCAAGAAGACTAATAATCATTTATACATTCTGAAAAAATGGTGAAACCAAGAATCTACAGGTAGTAGACAATAACAACAAGAAGAATCTATACTGTGAAGTTCTGTAACAAGGAAGTCTTGTAGTTGTCAACATAGCAAAAAAGAACTCTTGGAAAAGTAGAAGAGCATCCCTGGTTGAAGCCTCATTCAAAGAAAGTATTGAAGACAACAAATGGTCAACAAAAATCACAGTACCTTTGTGAAGGAATCATGGCATCACAGGTAGGTATCCATGAGGTATATATGATAATTTTTGTTTTTAAGGGTCCATCATAAGATGTTGTAGGGTTAAAGTTATGGCTCTAGAGTTTGTATTTTGAACTAGATGCTGAAATTTCTAAGTCTGACACGTTAGAAATCCCTACTACATTATCTGGTTTATTTCACCTACTTGTTTATTCCATTAATAAGTTATTTATACATATAAATATTGAAAATAAACACAAATGCAGCCTTAACTCATATACAGATCAGCAACTGAAATACTAGACAAACACATAAGGGACACTGTTATTTTTGGACAAACGTCCCTCGAAAAACCCAATGCGGGAAAACGGGTGCAGCACTTCTGAGGGTTTTATTATTATGCAGATTTCTTGAGTACAACTAGGGTGCCAAACTAGCTCACCCAACAAAGATTTTTACACAACAGTAATACCTCTTCTCAGAGACAGATATTTAGCAGGTTTGCCCCACAAAAATCCTGTTGGTGCTTCTCCAAGGCTCTGCATCAACCCTGCTAGCCTTAGCGCAGCTCTAGAAACCTTTGTGTCAACCTTCTGCCTCTCTGCGTCAGCTTTTTGGCCTTTTGCATCACCCACGCAGGCCCCTCAACCTCTGCACAGTCTCTAGTTGCCTCTGCGTGGCTCCTACTGCCTCTACATAGCTCTAGCTGCCTTTGCGTCAGCCTCTCTAATCATTGCGCTGACCCTCAAGCACTATCTCTGCCTCTCTACTATGTACTCACTACCCTCGCTGCAACAGATCACTTGTTCGAATTTTCTCAGCAAACCCCGCTCTAGAAAATCGAACTGACTAATCAATCTTGGTGTATCTCCAACTGATCCTCAAGCCTCCTCTTATACTTTTCTTGTTGAGTCTTCAACGGCCGAGATTAAGTCTCTAATCAATAGCTAAGATTAGATTTGGCTTGATCCATGTCATTTAGAACATTCTCACCCAGTTTTGTATTAATACCCATTAATATTTTAATTTTCCTAAGTTAAGACTTAGGAACTCCATTAAAAATATTAATTATTTTAATATCTCTCTAACCGGGTGGAATTTCCTCAAACAATTTTTGGGTCTTGGAGATCTCAAGTGTTTTAGCCTCTCCACCAATTTTCATGGCTAGAGCACATCCGATGCTACCACAAATCAACACTCCCTCTTAGCGAGGAATGTGCTCTAGTAATGCTCCACCACTGAACATAACACTGATCCTTCCGCACTGGTACCTGTGTTGATGCTTGGTTTGTTGCCCAACATCCACTGCACTGTTGCTTCCTGTATTGCTGCCCATGACACTGTCACTGCTACTGCTACATTTGTACTGCAGCGCCCTCTCAACATGTTGCCCATGCTGCCCATAACACTGCCACTGCTAACTGTTGCACTGCAACTCAGTTACCAAGAAGTAACAGATCTACCCAAATTTTGACATCCTTGTCAGTCTCGAAGCCTCCTGATGCTGAAGCTACCTCTGTGGTTATCCTGTGCTCCCTCTGCTGCCTTTGCACTACTGCAAACACCTTTGTGCCTCTCCCACTGTTGCAAACACCTTTGTGCCTCTCACACTACTGCAAACCCCACTACACTGCTACAGACCTCTGCACTCTAGCACTGCCTTCTCACTCCATCACATCTTGCTTCTACCCGACATCCGTCATCCTACTACTATCACTAAGTGCTCTCGTAGCCGAGTATGATCCAAGAGTTTGGGCACCTCAAGGATCCTGCCCCTCATCTTCTGTAGTCCTCCTGACTACAGCTCGATGTCACCCCACCTCTTATCTAGAGGTGCATGAGTACTCATGACACAGTCGTCATCCGTCTCGACTTCTTTCTCCGCCTTAGCCAGAGTTGCCTTGGAGTCAGAAGCCTCTCCCTTATTCTTCTTCCTGGAACACTGGGTTGCATAATGACCCAGCTCCCCACAATGGAAGCACTTCACTTTAGAGATGTCCTTCTTCTTCCTCTTCCCTTGTTGTCCCGCAGATGATAGGGCCGCATTCTTCTCCTCCTCTTTCTTGATTCGACCTCCTTTGTTGCTACTCCCTGCCTTGGTCAACCGTTTGATCTCTTCTTGGCAAAGAGCTGCCCACATCTCTTCCCATCCTGGAAGAGTAGCTTTGCCCAAAATGCCTTGGACAAATGTCTCCCACTCCTCAGAGGCTGCATTTAAGGTAGTCCTCACCATGAACTCCTGGTCCGGCATGGCCCCTATGGAAGTAAGTTGGTCTCAAATCTCCTGCAATCAAAGGAGGTATAGATCTATTTGCTCCCCATTCTGCATCTTATATGAACGTAGTTGATTCTCTAATAGCATCTTCCGCTGCATGGAAGTGCCTTGATACAATGTCGTCAAAGTATCCCACATCTCCTTTGCCGTGTTCTTTTTGGCAATATGTGGTACGACATGATCCTTGACCCCATCAAGGATTATGCACTTTGCCTTCGCCATTGCATCCTCATACTTCTCATTATCAGTTGGGTCTACTAGGATAGCCATGGTTCTCAAGGCGACGCCCTTGATGCGATATCTATCCAGGACTGACAAGATCCTGACCTTCCAGATGACAAAATTGGAAGCCCCATCCAACCTGTCCTAATCCCTTAGTCGATTCATTACCATCTCCACTCTCTTCTGGACTTCCTCTAAGATTTGACTTCTCTCCTGGAAATCTCCCTCTAAGTCCTAATTTCCCTGCTGGAAATCTTCCCACCAAATGTCAAACCGCTCCTCTCCAATCCTCTTTGCAACTACAACTCGGATCTGGATTTCTTGGCTAGAAATCTGTCAAGGCAGCGACTCCCTCTACCTTGGTTCTGTCATGTTCGGTATTGTTCTGCTCCGACAGAAACAACACCCCACCAGCTCCACAATCTGCCCACAGCTCCCTAGACCCCGACAACTAAGGAAACTGAGCCTACCAACTCTGTGCAATCCCGGGAAAGGCTGAATCACTCCCTTGGCCAACTGCGTCAAGGCTACCTAGCTGAGTAGGATGACGTGGCTCTTCGTGAGTCTGTTCTGCCTCTCTCTGCCTCTGCACTGGCCCTCTCTCTAGCTCGAAATGATGACACAGGCCCTCTGCGTCACTCCTTTGCTGCCTTCTGCTTAGGAGCAACTCTGTCTCTTAGGACAACTGCTGTTGCTGCAAATTTCCGATATTGTCGGTGCCTTCAGTCCTTCTGTGATCTGCAACGATCTGATACCATGTTGAAATTTCTAAGTCTAGCACATTAGAAATCCCTATTGCATTATCTGGTTTATTTCACCTACTTGTTTATTCCATTAACGAGTTATTTATACATTTAAATATTGAAAATAAACACAAATGCAGCCTTAACTCATATACAGATCAACAACTGAAATACTAGACAAACACACAAGGGACACCGTTATTTTTGGACAAACGTCCCCGGAAAAATCCAATGCAGGAAAACAAGTGCAGCAATTTTGAGGGTTTTATTATTATGCACATTTCTTCAGTACAACTAGGGTGCTAAACTAGCTCACCCAACAAAGATTTTTTAACGGCAATAATACCTCTTCTCGAAGACAGATATTCAGCAAGTCTGCCCCACGAAAATCCTTCTGGCGCTTCTCCAAGGCTCTGCGTCAGACTTGCTAGCCTCAACATAGCTCTAGAACCCTCTGCATCAGCCTTCTGCTTCTCTGCGTCAGTTTTCTGGCCTTCTGCGTCACCCACGCAGGCCCCTCAGCCTCTGCGCAGTCTCTAGTTGCCTCTACATGGCTCCTGCTGCCTCTATGCAGTCTCTAGCTGCTTCTGTGTGGCTCCTGCTGCCTCTGTGTAGCTCTAACTGTGTCTGCGTCAGCCTCTTTGGTCACTGAGCTAACCCTTAGGCACTATCTCTACCTCTTTGCTATGTAATCATTGCCCCTCGCTGCAACAGATCACTTGTTTGAATTTTCTCAGCAAACCCCGCTCCAGAAAATCTAACTAACTGATCAATCTTGGTGTATCTCAAACTAACCCTCAAGCCTCCTCTTATACTTTTCCTGTTGAGTCTTCAACGACTGAGATTAAGTTTTTAATCAACAGCTAAGATTAGATTTGGCTTGATCCATGTCAATTAGAACATTCTCACCCAGTTTTATATTAATACCCATTAATATTTTAATTTTCCTAAGTTTAGACTTAGGAACTCCATTAAAAATATTAATTATTTTAATATCTCTCTAATCGGGTGGAATTTCCTCAAACCATTTCTGGGTCTTGGAGATCTCATGTGTTTTAGCCTCTCCACCAATTTTCATGGCTAGAGCACATCCGATGCTACCACAAATCAACACTAGAGATGGCTCATAAGAAACCCTAGTAATGAGGAACCCTAGTCTTAAGGTACTTGTTCCCTATGATTTGACTTCTAGGGTTTGTTAGGATTCTAGGGCATGGGATAAACCCTAGTGTGATGTAATATGAGCTAGGGTTTGAACTTAAGAAACCCTAGGATTGCACAAAAACCCTAGAAAGGTAACTTGACATCATGTTTTGGTATTGTATTCTTTGCTTAGGGTACTTGTTAATTAATATTGTAGGTACAAGAAGTAAAAATGGATGCACAAATCCTTTGAGAAGGATTATGGAATGAGGGAACTATATGGACCCTTAGATCCTCGGACATTATTCATGATGTAGTTATGGAACTATGGATAGTAAGGAGAAGTAGAAGATGGAAGATCTCTGTCATGGTTAAAGAATTATCGTCAGTAAAGTATGACAGGATGCATCATATTAAGGATGGCATCATAATAGCATACTATTGAAGCAAGAGCTCATATCATCAATACAGGAAGATTGAAAGATAGTTGTAGTAAAAAGAGTATTGCAGTCATCATTAGAAGGAGGTAGCTCTTGATAACCTCATTTGAAGCATAAGTAGTACTTAAGGGTAGAAGAAAGGCATCTAGTAAAGAGCTCATCATACATCATTCAAAAGGAGCATTTGTTGGATAAGGATGGATCAATATCCTCCGCTGGAATCTTCATTAGAAGGTTCATTTCTTGGAAGAAGCAAATGTCTCGCTGAGACTTCCACTTTGGATGGGATTCATTGGTTAAAAAATGATGGTATGATGACAAAGGAATGCAGCCTGTCAAGTTGGTTGAAGTACTCTCAATCAAAAGTAGTTGTTGAAGGAAGTCTAGATGACCAAAAGAAAAAAGAAGGTATGCATGCATATGTTTAATGAATTAAGTCATTATATAGTTGCAAATAGCAAGGATGAATACTCTACCTCATGAGTATAATCAAAGGAAAGGGATCACTTTCATTAAAAGGATACATGAAGGCATGGTTCACATATTAACTAGATGAAGTCAACATAATATGTCCTCATATGGAACATGAGGTGATTGACAAAGATGAAGGAACTATAAATGGAAGCTCCTAGGGAGCAATATGTGAAAGAAAGAAGAGATCATGAAAGATGCAACTATGATCACATAGAAAATGAAATCGACATCCAATGACTAGGGGAATTGACCATGACATCCTCGGAAAAGATATGAAGACTTTAATGTAGTCTGGAAAGAATGGAAACCCTTGACATTGAATATCTTGGAGATATGTCAATATATATGTACAGGATGTTGAAGCTACAACAAGCATATGTCATGATGAAGGGCCATCACAAAAGGTAAGTTTGATTTGATGTTCAAATATTGATTTTTATCTAGATGGGTTGATACAGGGCTACCAAAAGAGGGTTGTGGAAGTCATCTACAACTCGCACTCATGTGGTTGGATGAAAGATCTTGAAGGAAACATGACGTGGAAAGGGTAGTTGTATGAAGGAAAGCCAGATGTGAACTAGAAGATCACTTTCAAGACAAGGAGAATGATGACATGACTAACTTGATGAAAGTGATGGATGGTCGATGCCCTACTAAGAAGTCCCAAAGACAAAGGCTCCATATTGTTAAAGATGAAATTCATGACATCGAATGGAGGAGCACTACAAGCAGCTAAAGGTCCCATGATCTCCACCAATAAATAAAGAGTTGTTGCTGGGAAAAGGTCCCTAATTAAGAGGGAGCCTAGAAACAAGTTTTTGATTTAGAAGAAACTTGGAAGCAAGTCCCTAAGCTAAGAGGGAGCTTAGACAAGTCCATGGTTAAGAGGGAGATTGGGTACATTCCTTTCATAGGAATGGGTACATTCCTTTAGTGGAATGGGTACATCCTCCCTAGTTGAGAGAGAGAGATAGACACAACATTCTTGTCTTCACTTGGGAAGAAAGAATGGAGGATTGGGTAAGCATATGGCATCTGATACTCTTTGAGGATGTGGTAGGACATCCAAGTTAAGAGTAGTAGTAGAGGACCAATATTCTTTGAGGACTGGGAATCCAAGATAAGAATAGCTCTGGAAGGACATACCCTATGAACACCCGGGTGGAGTATGTTCCCTGACAGACAATGATGAAGGTGTCTATAAATCATTGGTCTCGCCAGCATTGTGCTCTGATCTTGTAGAGAGATAGAGTTGTTAGTCAAGGCCTTGCTATGTGACAATGTTGGATGATATGATGCTACACAAATGGATTACCAATCCGACTCTTCTTATGAGAATTCTTCAGATTGAGAATGTCCAAGTACCTTGTATGAATAATGAATACCTGCCTAGTTAAGAGGGAGTGTTGATATATGTAACTAGGTTCAGTCTTCCTAATGACAGATGTAATCGTGATTTTATGTATTTAATGAAAAGAAGAAGAAAAAAATTATTATTGTGAGTCTTGAGGCATGGGTTTCATGCTCAAGAGAATTTATTTTTATAGGTCAAGCACTCATTGAGTGCTTCTAGGTTTGTCATAAAGTCATTGAGTCATTGTCATGTATGAATGACCCATTTGGGCATGTTACACATTGTAAAAAAAAATTGTTGAGTCAATGTTGGAGTCAAAAGACCCTCCAAGACCTCGTCTCAAGTGCTACAATAAGACGGCCCTCAAAAGAAGCAAATCGATCTATCTAAAGGACATGTCGGCCTAGGTGCTATGTGAAGTCGGCCTACAAGCATGGGAAGGAAGCCTATATATACAAGAGAATCGGCCTCATTCAAGTATGAAGAATGAAGCATCATCACTAAGAAAAGAAGTGCGAAGTAAGAAAGAAAGGAAGCCTCTTGAGTAGCAAGCAAAAGAAGGAGAAGATCGAAGTTTTCTAGCCTGTTTTGGGTCCCTCATCTCACACGTGTGACTGCAGCTAGGGTTTCTGCAGTACGATATTGCAGCTCTTAAAAAGAGCTGAGATATAGCCTAAGAAGGATCATTTTGAATAGTTGAGTTCAGTTCAGAGCCTAGGGGTTTTAGATCAATGCACTAGGGTAGAAAGAGAGGCCGAATAGCCTCAAAGTATTGTCCAGCCAATATACACTTCATCTAGGGCTGCATTCAGCTACGCAGAAGGGTCGTATAGACCTTTATGAGTTTGTACAATGTGCACGCAGGCAAGCCAAGTAGGAGAGAAGTGCACAGACCAGTCGTGTTGTGGGTTACCAGAGTGAAGGGAAGTTTTCCCTCATACTTGTAATCAATTTCTGAAGATTTTGTTGAGCATAATAAGAACACACAAGTTTGTAGGTTTTCCCCAGTTGGGGCTTCCTGGGTAAATTTTCTAGTGTTAAATTTCCGAATGTGCTTGTGTCTTCAATTTTTTTTCCGCTTAAAATAGTTCAGTTAGTAAACTCAGTGTATTTGATGAATGTATGTTGAAATTCCAGTTGCAGTTCTTTTCACTTCAAAAAAAATCATTGAATTTGTTGTTGGGTTTTAGAAGTCTAACAGGATCTTCCTAGAGCTACACTCTAATTTGCTTTGATAGATGAAGAGTGCTTTGATAGATGAAAAGAGGGGGGAGGAGAAACAAAATTGGAAACTCCACTAAGGAGATAGGATCCTCTTCACACTCTATAGATGGGATCCTATGGCTAAGAGTTTACACACTACCGATATTTTCCTTAGATCTGTGTAGATTAAAGAGGGTGGACCATTCAATAGATCTTCCTAGATCTACACTATAATTTGCTTTGATAGATGAAGAGAGCGGAAAGAGATGATTCATAAGTTTTATCCTTTGAACTTAATGAAGAACTTGACTCATGAAACTACAAAGAGGCTCTTGAGTTGTCCACTCTCTTAGACAAACTTAGTAGTTGTATTTTGTATCAACATACCTGTGTCATGGTTCTATACCTGTGTTTTGAGGATATACTATTGGAGATTTCTTTTTTCTCATTATGTTATTTTCAGCGTTCTCTTGGAGTTGTGCTTGAACTCCCATGTTAATTTGGCAACTCAGGGATAAATTCCCTCCATTGGACAGCCTTCCTCATCCAGAGAATCCCCTCTTTTCCCTTGGAAGAATTTAATTTGGTCAAGGAAAAATATAATTTTTTATGAAAACCCACATGTGCACAAAAATATAGGTCGGTCTAACGTCATAATTGAGTCTCCAAAGTCACATATAAATACACATCAAGGTCACCTCATTTGGACATCACATCAACTCAACACATCTTCTCTCTCCTCTTGTGATTGGTTCATACAAGTCTGAAGCAAGGAGTTCAAGTTCACACGTGCAAAGGGAAGAAGGGCAATTCTGATCAGCGTATATAATATCGCTGAGATATCACCGATTTTCGTAAATATCGCGATTTATTCGAGGAGACAAAATATTGCCGAGAAAATATCGCGATATTTTGTCTCCCCGAAAATATGAAGATATTTCTGAAATATCAGCGATATCTTGGAGAAATATCACGCTACGACTTAAAATATCGCTGGGAGAGAGTAAAAATTGCCGCCGCGGCTATAAAAGTCCAATTTTGTTTTTTTTTCAATCATTTTCATTTCTAATTGTTGGAGAAGGAAGGGGAGAGTTATGTGCTTGCTGCCAAGGAGGGTTTGAGTGTTGAATAGCTATTATCGCCACCAACAACGAAGATTTTGTTGATCTAAACTCAGTGAGACAATTTCATTTCTTCCATTAACAGGTATGTTCAAATAAACCCCTATTTTAATGAATTTTTTGATAGTTTTAGGATTATTCTTGCTTACCTATTTGCCCACAATCATTTTGCTTGTTTTTTTTTTTTGCATTTGCTACGATTTTCATGCCCATGAGCAAATGCAAGGGTTTTAACTTTTCTCCATATTTGGAGAGCAAACTCCATTTTTTTTAAACTTTCAAATACACCCTCTTATTGTCATTTATGGTTTTTCATTGAATTCACATTGCAAATAATGTAGCAAAAAATTTATTTTGTAAAATGATGTGGTTATTACTTATTAATTCCATTTTTTTTTTTGGTGCCCTAGGTTTGAGTTAGCTCAATACAAAATTCAAATATGCCAAAAGCCTTGGACCCATTTTGGGAGTATGGGAACCCTGATGGTGGGACAAATCGGGCATATCTTACATGCAAATTGTGTGGGACCAGGATGACAGGAGGGGTTACACGACTGAAATACCATCTGGCTAGACTCACTGGACATGATGTTGGTATTTGTACAGTGTCTAATCTGGAGTTTATACAAAAAGCTCTTGAGGCAATTGATGAAAAAGACAAAAAGAAGGAAGAGACAGAAAGAAACAAGGTTGAACGTGCAAGTAGATCTTTCGGGATATCTTCTCCTGATTTTGATGTTGAGGGTAGTGGGAGGGGCTCCGCAGCTGGCGCATCATCACCTGCTACTACTAGTGCGAGGTCATCATTTTTTGTTCCACGAACAGGACATGGATCACAACCTAGCATAATATCGCTTGTTAAAAAAAGGAAAAGCAAGAAGCAGATAGAGTCATGGGGAGGTGTCTTTGCTGGAGTGACTTACCTCTCAGCATCACCTAAACTAATCCATTTTGGCAGCCAATGTGTGATGCTATTGTTGTTGTGGGCCCAGGGTACAAAAGTGCTACATATGAGGAGTTGCGGGGGCCAATTCTTCAAGCAGAAAAGCAGGACATCAACTCTAGATTGGCAAAGTTGAAAAAAACATGGGAAGTTACTAGATGCACAGTGATGTCTAATGGTTGGATTACATAGGAAGGGTAGGACCCTTCTAAATTTCTTAGTACATTTTCCTAAAGGTACCATGTTTACTAAATCGGTGGATGCATCAGAACATATCAAAGATGCAACAAGGATATGTGAGTTGTTAGATGGGTTCATTCGGGAGATTGGTGGGCAGAATGTGGTGCAAGTCATAACAGACAACGCAGCTAATTATGTGTATGTCGGCAAGATGCTTATGGAGAGGCATCGCACATTGTTCTGGACTCCATGTGCAGCACATTGTCTCGATTTGTTGCTTGAGGATATGGGGAAACTCTCCTTCATCAAGGAGGCGATTGATATGGCTAAGAGCGTCCCCAAGTTTATTTATAACCATGCTTTTATTCTTAGCCTCATGAGGAAGTTCACTAGAAACAAGGAGTTGAGGCGTCCTGCGATCACACGTTTTGCCACAAACTTTATTACTCTTCAGTCTTTGCTTCGATGTCAGTTCGAGTTGAAGCAAATGTTTGTGTCTGATGACTAGCAAAATTGCAGATACAGCGGGAGACAGGACGGGAAAGCCATTGCAAAAATGGTGTACTCTGAGATGTTTTGGCATGGAGTAGAACAAGCATGCTCAATTAGTGAACCTATAGTAAAGGTTCTCAGATTGGTAGATGGGGAGAAGCCTGCAATGGCTTATTTGTATGTAGCCATGGATAGGGCCAAGGAGGCCATTCGTTCTTATTATGCAGACAAAGGTCCTGTTGTCCTTGATAGGCATATGATGTTATGGGATGTGATTGATAGTCGATGGACAGGGATGCTTCATTGACCCATTCATGCAGCAACACTCTTCCTCAACCTTGCATTTTCATACAAATGCGGCTTTGATTTTCATGGCGAGGTGATGGAAGGGCTCCATTCCTGTATTCATAGGATGGTACCTGATCTTGAGCTTCGTAGCAAAATCAATCGCAAGATACAGTATTATCGAGATTGTGTTGGCCATATTTGGATTTGATGATGGTATTAGGGAAAGGACCCTATTCATGCCACGTAAGTGACAAGTCATCACTCATTAGAAATTAGAATTTTCAATTTAGAATTTCCTTACTTATAATTCTATTTTTTTTAAATTCAATTATGTAACTTATATTTGAAAGTTTAATTATGTTTTAAGTTTTTGAATTTTTTATTTCTTTATTTTGTTGTAGATATTTGGTGGCAAAGCTATGGTGCAAGGGCACCAAATTTGTGGAAATTGGCCATAAGAATCTTGAGTCAAACATGTAGCTCTTCAGAGTGTGAGAGCAATTGGAGTGTATTTGAGAGAATACATGCAAAAAAGTGCAACAGGTATAACCTTGAGCCCCAACCTTCAGTTGAGCAATTACACTTATTGTAATTTTTAGTTTTTAATTTGTGACCTTCAAATGTCAAGAGTCAAGAGTCAAGACTCATTAGTTTTTTTGACACTCTTACAGGTTGGAGTTCGCACACCTCAATGATTTAGTGTATTTGCATTACAACATCCGACTTCGAGTGAGGCAAATAGAAGAACCAATGGATCCAAATGCCATTTCCTTAGACAATATTGATGTATTGTCTCAGTGGAGGGTGGAGTCTGAGGAGCCCATCTTGGAGGAGTCACCTTCATGGTTAGAGCCAAATGATCCATTAGAACAGTGGCAGCAAGAGGAGGAGGAGGAGGACACTGTGGGAGCATTAGCATCAACACTATCTGCTATAGATATAGGAGAGCACAGCTCCATACCTAGCACTCATTATTTGACATTAGGTGCAAAGGCAGGGTTCGGGCCTTCTACGACTAGGGGCAGGCCTGGCAAACAGCTCATCATGTTTTCTTGTAAAAGGGGGAGAGGGCAGTGATTTCAGATAGATAGCTGCTAGTTTTATTTGTTATGCTACATATAACTCATGATGATGAGATACTTTTATATATGTGATGTTATTTTTTATTGGTTCTCCACATTTGAGTCCTTGAATGGACAATTATCAGGGATCAGCCGGATTTGGTATCGCCTTTGATGTATCTGTTATCACAAAACCTAGCCCTAATTAGGCTGCTGATCAGGTAGACCTTGAGTAACTATTTCAAACCAACTTTTGGCTGAGGCTTAGCCTCCCCAACCTGAGAGGACTCTCTCACAAAATTAAAGATTTTTGATAATGAATTAGATGGCTAACTCTATGAAACAAGTGAAGAAATATGAATGGTTGAACATGATCAGTAAGCATCCATTGGGCTTATGGAGTCAAGAAATGCTTCAGTATGACAATGAAATTAGCTTTACATGGAAGTCAGGGCATCTAGAATTCAACATATGAAGGGTACATCAGTAGCATAAAGGAAAACATAGTCTACAAATGTATGAAGGAAGTTAGAGCATAACCAATGAATTATAAGTATCATACATTCATACTACTACAAATAAGGAGATAAGGACAAACATAAACAAGCCACCATTGAACTCTTTCTAAACCCTGAGAAGTAAAGCCAAAGTCTGCATTCATAAAAACATAATCTTCTACAATGGCACAATATGAGTCTTTCTCTGAAAATTTCCCACCCCTTTGTGCATCACATCTTCTCCAATATATAGAGTTCATTACATGAGTTAGATTCCTCCTCCAGCATGAGCGGAATTCGAATTTGCCATCAGTGACACCTATTCTAACCATAAAACAAACCTTTAAATGCATTTGACAGCTAACTAACAGTCCTAAAGACCTAATACAACTAGGAGTGTAACTCCTTATTATGATTACAACAACCTTATCTAAACATTTAAATGCATTCTTTGACAGCTGCAACCTCATGAAGTCGAATTTGATGAAGCCTCCCACGTTGTCACCTGACTGCTGATGACAAACCCTAGAAATTAGGGAACATGTTTCCATGTTTTTAAGCTTAGGATCCTTGAAAATGGCACGTGGGACAGAGCCCTTATCTTCTCACTCATGACATATTTTACGAAATTGAAGGAGGTTTTTGTAGTCCATGCCGTTTAGAACAAAAACCTCTCTTGGTTTTTTAAAACACTTCTCCAGCTCTCCATAGTCTGTCCTTGAAAACACGTGTCAAACAGGAAAAATCTGTTCTCTGAAATTAGGGTCTTAAAGAAAGCTTATTATCTCCCAACTGAAAACACTTATGAAGAAAGTGAGATAGGTTATTATAGCTAGAGAGTTGATGAAGAGAAACCTCCTTTAGAATTCCAAAATACCTTTTCCTGTGACCAGAAACTGATCTTGAAAAAGACTGCTAAAACCAGAAGCCAAAGCTTGACTTTCAGCGGTTTCGTAGCACAAGTTTAACCATAAATTCCTCCCACCTCAGAATGAATTTGAAGAAACTGAAAGAGGTTTTTGTAGTTTGGTATGTTAGGAAGAAAAGCCTCTTTCAGTTTTCAAAATTGAGTTCTCAGCTGCTCAGGACCCCTTTTGGAAATTGACTAGTAAACGCAGAAAACAGAGTTTTTTATGCTGAAACAGACTTTTTCAGGGGTTTCGTAGCGCGCTACGAAAACTCCTAGTTCAGTGATTTCGTAGCGCAAAACTGGTTTTTTACACTGTCTGCGCTAAGAAAACGTGGATTCGTAGAAAGTTTCAAAAATTTTCCAAAATGGTTAAACACATGACTTTCAAAACATGATATGAGATCCATAAAGTGTAAAACAAGGTTGTTGAGCTTTATTTTATGATGGAAATGAGACTCTAACCTTATGACTTAGACTCTAAAAACCATAAAAGAAACTTAACCATCATCTAGCATTATGACTTAGGAACAAATGTAAAATGTAAACCTTGACACAAGCTTAACACATGGAAATAATGTGTGATGTGGGACCAGTGATGGGCAAGAATGGAGTGTTGACCCTATTTGACCATACCAACAAGACTCTTTTCTAGATATTAGACACTAAAGCAACCATGGAAAGACTAGACCAAGACTAACACCAATCCTTTGGAATAGAACTAATGCTCCGAATTTAGAAATCATTTCTTAAGTGATAACAGTATCATTTCTATTTGACATCATATATATCAGTTCTTTCTTCATATTTATATGCCAATGTGTTTATTTCATGTTGTTATTGCTTTATATGTTTAAAAATCTGAAGAAAAAAAATAAATAAATAAATAAATAAATAAAAATAAATAAATAAATAAAATAATATATAAAAAAAAAATAATAATAAATAATAATAAATAAAATAAATAAATTATACATTTTTTATGCTTGCCCATATTTGCCGATATTTTCGTCGATATTGCCGATAAGATATTTTCTGGACCCTCGCCGATATTTTGCCGATACCGATATTTTCAACACTGATTCTGATTTTTTGAGTTGACTTTTTGTTTGGGCAGTAATTGACCAAGTTTGACTTGGCATTTTGACTTTGTTTGACTTGCAAAAATTTGATTTTTGGAGGCCTAATTTCATGGTGAAGGAACCGAATTTTTCTGGGCACTTTGACTTGGGTTGACCGCAAGTCTATTGGCTGAAGTTTAACCACAGAGATTGAATTTTGACCGCAACTTTCTCTCTCCTTTGACCTAGTTCTTTTGGGACTGTTTTCACTGAAGTTTGACCAACAAAGGAGGCTGAATATTTTGACTATTGACCGAGCTCTTTTGGAGGCAGTTTGACCATTGACTTGTGGTCTAATTAGGCCATCATTTGTTGTTGTTGCCTTCGACCAAAAATTGCAGACTTTGACATTGGATCAAATTTGACTTTTTAGGCTCATCTCTCATTGGATATTGTTAGTAGATTTGGATAGTCAAAGTTGTTGACCTTTGACTTATTATTGATGAATTGGAACATTGTCTCTCTTTGCTAAACATTTGATGACAATCTAATAGAAGAAGAATTTGAAAGGGTTTTCCCCCTTGTGGGGTATTTCCCTGGTCTTTGACCAATCTTGTGTCTCTTGTTATTACTCTTGGTTGTCTTCTATTGTACATTGGATTTATTGTTCTATCTACAATTGCTTATTGTTATTAGAACATTAATTTTACTTAAAAGTGCTTGCTAATTGAAGAAAGAATTGGGTTGAGTGATTGTGATAGCATAGAACAGTGGAAAATTAACATGGTATCAGAGGTGAGGTGAAGACAAGCCCAAGGAGACAAGAGACTAAGGCAATCACCTTTGAAGGAATCTATTTGGAAGAAGCTACTTGGTCATGATGTCTACCTCTTACTTCAAGGATACAGAGAAGTTGGGTGGCTCTTCAAATTTTGTTGCTTGGAAGATCAAGTTGGAAGTGACATTGAATGAAAATGATGTTTTGGAATATGTGGAAGGAAAAGCACCTGAGCCACTGAAAAATGCTCCTGTTGCTGCCAAGGCCAAGTATAAGAAAGGCCAGCTCAAAGCCAAGAAAATCCTCATTGATTCTTTAAAAGATCATTTGCTTACTTACATTGGAAAATTGATGAAGTCCAAGGATATCTATGACCAGTTGGTTGGAAGGTATGAGGTTAACAATTTGAATCATATTCTTTCCTTGAAGAATCAACTCAAGGACATTACGATGAACAAGGGGGAATCTGTGCAATCATATGTCATGAGGGTATCCCAACTAAGGGATCAATTGTAGACTACTAGAGAACCTTTATCTGCTAAAGAGTTAATGCTTGTCACTCTTCAAGGCCTTCCCCCTATTTGGGAAACCTTTATTACTACTATAAGCAACAATGACAAATTTCCGACATTTGATGAGTTGGTTGGCAAATGTACTCAAAAAGAAACCAGGATGATCTCTAGAGGGAGGATTCAAAAGCATGAAGAAGGAGAGCCCTCTGCATTTGCTACACAAGACAAGAAGAGGAAAGGAAGAGGAAAATCATCTAACTCTAGAAAGCCTACTCCAGATTCCAGAGATTCCAATAGAATATTCAAAAGTGAATTATCAAAAGTTGAATGTTACAACTACCACAAGAATGGTCACTATGCTCGAGACTGTCCAAAGAAGAGAGATGCTCCAAGGTCCAACCACAACAACAATCGTGGCTTCAACAACAACAAGTTTAATGATAGAAGAAGAGGCAATGATAGAAGGAGAGATGATAGAAGAAGAAGAGATGATCTTGATGATCGTGAAGAAGGTTGTCGTCGGCAAAAGAGATCAAGGAACTCAAGGTATGGAAATAATGTTGTTGCAAGCTCAATAGATAGTAGTATGTGGTATATTGATTCAGGAGCTTCCTTCCACATTGCCGGAACAGGAATAATTTCAACCACCTAAAGGTGAAGGACATGCAGGCTCAGATTGAGCTAGGAGATGATGGTCTGTATGTAGCTAGAGGAGTTGGTACTGTCAACTTTCAGAGGGAGTCAGGTAATTCCCTTCATATCAGAGATGTTCTTTATGTTTCAGGATTGAGGCAGAATCTTGTTTCAGTAGCCACCCTTGAGGACAAGGGATATGATATCATCTTCAACAGAGTACCTCCAACACTTAGCTTCTGGATGTAAGAAGTAGATAGGTGTGAGGGTGAAGAATCTCTACAAGTTGTAGGTAGAGTCAGGTGCAGCTTTGAGCAACAAGGCAAGTAGTGCATAGAGTAGAGAAGTGTTGGTTGAGCGAGAGCGGGATAGAGCTCTCAAGATGGAGCCTCAGCGAGTATCTCAATTTCAGGGTAAGCTAGTTGGCAGTTGGTCTGACCAACAAGATAATGAGGAGGAGCAGAACTCGTAGAGAACGGTGGGAAAGAACAGGTCTTCAAAGCAGGTTTTGGAGAAGAAAGCAAGGAAGTCTTCTAGTTCAGAGGGGGCCGCTGCAACAGTAGATAACTTGGTAGTGTTGGGGACAGATCCAAGTGGACGAGGTTCTTCTAAGAAAACCTTCTTTGCTAAAAGGGAGTGTTGAAATTAGCGAGAAAAGTGATTCCTTGATTTGTGCCTTAATTCAAGGAGTCAAAGTCGAGTTCTTTTGGTGCATGGTCGAGTTCCTAAAATTTAGGAGTTTCCCTAAAAATTAGAAGTGCATGAGGCAATTAACTGATGTGTTGAAATTGAAAGTCCAGTTCTTGATTTTCTAGTGTGAGTTAAATTGGGAACCGAAAGCTTAAGTGGAGTTAACCTCCTAAATTTAGGAGGATCTAGTTAACTAGTTTTGTTGACTTGTGTTAACTAAAAAAGCTCTAGTTCAATTCCTTAATTAGAAATTCACTAATTTTAACCATTTGAATTGCCTTTAAAAGAAGGAATGAAGGCACAAGTTTAATCATTGTTTTGTTGAGCACGAGTTGGTGAGACCAAACAATAGGAAGTAGAAGGTTGTGCGTGGAGCTTGTGAGAGAAGGTGAACAAGCCTAGGAAAGGCTTGTTGGAATTGGAGAAGGACAAATTCCTTGGGCAAGGAAGCAAAGATCAAAATTCTTGCATAGGTTTCAAGCTTAGATTAAGCAGGGAAAACAAGGTAGTTTTCAGATTTAAACAATTGTATTGTAAGAGATCTAATGCTCAATTTTCTTCAATAAATGCCTAGTTGGGTTCCCTGTAAAAATTGTGTTGTTCAATTGTGTGATTGTGCTTTTATTTCTGTTCCTAATTCTGTTGCAAATCAAGTAGAGAAATTTTGTGTTTGTAAGAAAAGAAAGTGTTTTTCAGCATGTTCTTATCAGAAGATCAGAATTTCATGGATTTTCTACACTTCTTTCCCTATGTTTACATACAGAGGAACCAAGAGTCAAGCAGAGGTCAACTCCATCACCTCAATTTCAAGATCTGTGAAACCTTAGGTATACATCCGACCTCTACCTATGAAATCTTTGCAACAATGTTGGATCCACGCTCAAGACAACAATTTCATTCAAAAAAAACACCCCCCTTCACACTTTTTCTAGATCTTAATAGAGAGTGACCTCTTCTAAGCATCATGATATATCCAAATCTTTTAGTACTTCCAAATCATTCAAATCATCAACACAATCATCCATTATGAGTTTCTTCACTTTGGCCTCAAAGGATAGTAGAGATCCACCAACATCAATACAATTTCAAAGGTTAGCTTCCCATCCTCTTCAGTAGCAAGTGACAGCCCCTCCATGGCTTGAGCACATCCTCCAAGCACCTCCAGTTGAGACATGTCTTTTGGGTTTCAGAGAGAGTTTCTCTGTTTTCTGGGACTCTAAGGTTTGTATCTTTTTTTCTTTGACGATAAGTTTTAGATTCTAGGTATTTGACCTTAGAGGTATAGTTTTAAAATTAAAACTAGTCGTAGAACTGACCACCTATCAAACCAAGTTTTGAATTAAAACCGGATTCAATGAACCAATTTTTTTTTAAATATATAAAACAAATTAATTTTTAATGAAAAAAAATATATATATTTTTAAGATTGTAAACAATTAGAGACAAATTATGCAAAGTTTGTTCATCTATATACCATGTAAGGTTAATATATTATATATCAAAATGGCATTGAGTGCAATTTATAACATGGACAAAATACATAATCAATGAGGCTTTAAATGGCTTCTAGAGTCCCAAAATCATGCTACAAGCTATTGGGCCACTAGCCTACTACAAATCACTGATCAACATGATCACTCATCAAAATCATCACCACTACAAAAAATGGAATCATCATCATGAGCTACATATCATCTAGCTCAAAGTCAATAGACTCCTTAGATTCCCCACGCTTATAATACGGTAGAAGTTGAAAATGCTTAACACGCATAACCAATGATTTTGGTTTGAGTAAATGGTTCATCTCCTCAACCTTATAATATGTTAGAAAAAGCTTAACATGACTAACCAATTAGTTTGGTTTGAGTGAAGGGTACATTTTTGTTAAGGTCATGGCAGAGTTCAACAATCAATACCACCAACATTAGAGGAGTTCAAAAATCAATACCACCAACATAAAGGTACATAAAGTACTTCGTGCTCTTGATTAAATGTCAATCCCATGCCCTCATACATGATAGAATTCAATGAAAATCTTGCACTTCTACCAATCCTAAAATCCTAAAAATTGTTAAGTCTATTCAATTTTGAGTGGGATATGAAATTATACTTTCTCCATAGAAGATAAGAAAATTTTATTAATTTCCAATGAATGAACATAAGTAGGTCAATGGGACTGAAGGATACAACCAATACAAGTACAATGTAGGAGTGCAAATGAAACTCCTAGAGAATGCCAAAGCTAATCTAGGATAGAATGAAGTAAAAGAAAAAGGATACAATAATAGGACAACATTATAAACATGTATATATGCAGATCATGTAGAAGGCTAAGTGAATAAGTCAAGGGTTGGATGTCAATGATGTCAAGAATGCTCAAGTTTGGTAGCCGATGGCGACGGGGCAACAATGGCGCTAGATCGTTATCGAAGTTCTCTGGATCCAATGAGGAGTCTAGTTGTATGATCCCGAGGGGAACATAGGAGTGAGGGATACTCCTAACATCTGAGGCCAAGGGAAAGAAGCTCTAGATAAGTCTTTGGCTGCTCTGCTAGAGCTAGGGAGGACCCGTCAGGGGGGAGGGGGACTCTATCCGAGAACTGTCTTGTACTAAACCCTTTGACACTCTAGGTGTGAGTGAACTAATGTGTTGTTCAGCAGCTCCGCAACAGTCTTGAGGGTACCAGTTGGCCTGCTAAAGGGGGGGGCTACAGGGAGACCCAGGGTCTCACTACTCTACTATCTGAAACACCCTAGAACTCAAATCGTTGCTTGTTGCTCCGATCAGATGGATTGACCTGAAAGTATGATGTGATCGTTTGAATCCTCCCCGAGTGAGGTATGGACGAGTGAGGTAGCGTATGTAGGATCTGAGATCAGTGTCTAAATATCTCCCTGATGAAGAGGGATAGGCATCTATGGTCTAGATATCGAAAGAAGGTAGAGAGGGATCCTCCAGACTCTCTATATAGGCAACGATATCGTCCTTTGATCTCATAGTATTTGGGGCACTCAAAAATGAGGTGCATCTCGATCTTCAGTTCCCATAGGTGGCACAACTGGTAGACCCTATCAAATCGTGTTATATGGTGATCTATCTCAACCGGAAGTCGATGGGACCCAACTCGAAGCTGCTCCAGTGGGATGCTAAGTGAGTGCATCTAATGCTTGCAAGTATAGGGGGGAAGATGATGAGGCCATCCTGCAACCCTAAAAAATGTTCTACGTAGAAGGACATCTTTGAGCCAAGTCTCACTGAGGGGGATGTCCAAGTGACCTGAATGTATAATTTGTAGATATCCTCTCTAATGGTCTGATTTAATTTTTGTCGAGTTAGTGAGAGATGTGTTGGTCCGTCAAAGGAGAAACTAAATGGAGGAAGCTGCTCTGGGGAGATGATCATCGACTGAAGGAGCTAAGATGCCTCTGTGAACCATTCACAAGCACGACCTGAGGGTGTATCCGAAGCTATGGCCTCCGAAGAACAAAGTGTGAGAGAGGGGTATCTCTCTCTCCTAATAGCAAAGCCTTTGTAAACCCTAAATCTATGGAGGAAAGAGACCAAGCGGAAAAGGATCTCAAGGCGAAACGGGTGGACCCCAAACTCTTCCTGAATAATAGGTTGCAAAACTGTGCACTTACAGCAGATGATACGTTGGAGAAGCAGGGTCTAGAATCTCTCCATCGTGGCCCAACCTTACTGTAATAAGCTAGGTCCCCAAATCTCAAAACCATAGAGGACCATGGGTCTAATAATAGCCTCCATGAGGTGGGTCTAGAATCTCTCCTCCGTGCCTAAAAGCACTGTCACTCGATGAGGGCCAGGGAGTCGTAGCCTTTACTAAGCCAAGGTTGGAATGTCTGTCCCATACCAAATCTGGGCCCTGTGAACTGTACCCCCAAGTAGGTGTAAGATGTGGTGATTTCAGTCCCACGGTAGTAGAAGTGTAGGTCTACAATAGAGTTCTTTGGGGATTCAAGATTAGAACCTTGGTTTTACCCAGGTTGACCTTCAGTTGTCAAAGGTCACAAAAACTATCCAACGCGTCAATTTGTCTTTGTAATCCCTTAAGAGTAGAGGCCAACAATACCAAGTCATCAACGAAGAGGATCAAGGAGATCAAAGCATGGTGCAGTACGCAACCATCACCCTCCTGTATGTGCTCATGGAGGAAGAACTCGAGATCATCAATATAAATCCCAAAGAGAGTCGAAGAGTGGGGACACTCCTGCTTCACCCCAATGGTACTTTGAATGAATTCTGAAAGACCACGAGCCATTTTGAGATGTCCCAACACTGAATCATAGAGTCTCAGATAGCAGTTAAGAGGGTCTCTAATATGCTAATGTCATGGAGTCTCTAGAATAATGCCTCCCTTGGAACTGTGTCGAAATCTTTTCAAAAATATACAAAGAAACTGTAAACCCACGAAGAGTGATGGCAGGCCTCCCCAATGATGGCTCTTAGGGTAAAGGTGTGATCAACTGTCTAGTAGTCTAGGCAAAAGCCTGCTTGTCTTGTAGCTTTGAGATGTCAATTCTCCAATTCATCAGAAAGTCGTTGGTGTAGAACTGTGGCATAAAGCTTGGAGAATGCAACCCACCATGATAATTTGGTAGTTATTCAAATCGGCACTACTCCTAGATTTTTGGATTGGATGGATGGTGTCTTGTCCAAGAGGGAGGGAAGCCTAAACGAACCACATGGTTAGAAAGATTTGTAATATATGACTCAAGCAACTGGATTCCATGCTTGAGAAAGTCGGCCTGAAACCCATCCTCATCAGTTGTTCTTTTGGTACTCAAAGCTCTAGCATCTCCCCTGATCGCCAATTCCAAGAAGATGTGGCATAAGGTGGGAAGAAAGGGGATACAGGTGAGGGGTTGTCCAAGGATGTCATGAAGGGAGGTGGAGTGGGAAAACAGAGTATGAGGGTTAAGGTCGGGAGAGATGGCATGATGTCTAGGAAAAAAGGTCCCACCAAAAAGCTTTTAGAGAGTGACAAAGAGCATCACAGAGTTCCCGTCTTCATTGGGAGAGGAATGTTCATTTTTAGCGTCGAAGTAGTCGATGGTAAGCTTTGCGGAGGCTAGGGGAGGAAGATGGGTCATGCGTAATCATGAGGCATAGACGCTTATAAAAATATTTGCACTCATCATCAAACCAAAGGTTCATGGGACAGGTACCGAGGGTAGTTTTAGGGCAAGACTTGCAAGTGGAATGGGGCTAGGAGTCAAGGGTTGCTTCCACGAGGGCCATGGAAAGTGTATCGTATTTAGTTGTGGTTGTGTCTAAGGCTCTAAAGTCAGAGATGGGAAGGAGCAAAGTCTTGAAGCGGATATTGTATGTGTCTGTGTAATCTCTATCAAAAAGGGAGGTGGTACGTGTGGATAAACGGGTGGGAGAGGGGGCAGGGAGAGGAGAAGGGGATGTAGAGAGGGAGAAGGCGAGGAGAGCATGGTAGGGAAAACATTCAATAAGGTTGAAACCACTCTCAAACATCCTGAAACAATTAATGGTAATGTTAAAACTTTAGGTAAAAGGATAAAGAGGAAACATAAAGGAAATGTCAACATTACTATTGATTGCCAACATTGCTAGGGTTGAGTTAGGTTTTTTGTTTAGGTTTAGGGTGTAGGAAGGGGAGGGTTGGTTTTATAGTCGAAGGGGCTATTTGCAAGGAAAATAGCCCTTGGTTTCCTCCAAAACCACCTCAAAAACTGCCACTAGGGGTCTCGGACTCCCCCTGCACGTGTGAGATATTACCAACGATTAGGTCTAGTTTGTACTAGTTAGGTACCAAACTGGCTAGTTTGGTAACTAACTGATACAAATGAACCCTCTGGTCCAGTCAATTGGCCAATTCAATACCATGTCTAGTCCCACCGACCAATTTGATTGTTTCCGATTTAGACCAACCCAGTTTTGAAAACTACGGTTAGAGGTTAGATATGCTTTTATAGGAGTTGCACTAGCAATACAACTATATCCTATTTTTGATATACCTAGTAGACCCTTTGACCTATTTATGGTCACTTGTTGGACGTTAATAAAATTATGTTATCTATCTTATCTAATGACCATGGCCTTCATTAGAGGGTTGCCTTAGGAAGGAGGAAAAACTAGCATCTTTGTGGTGGTTAATCAATCTACTAAGTATGGCCATTTTAATCTGATAGAGATTGTTGCCAAAGCCTCAAAGGTTGTTAGAATGTTTATATAGTGTATCTATAGGTTGCATGGGCTTCCAAATAATATTATCAATGATCATGAACCAAAATTCAACAGCAACTTTTTGAAGAAGCCATTAGACTTGTGGGTACCAACTTAATGCCAAGTGTTGAGAAATCCATTAGTGCAACAACTTAGGGTTTTACTTTAATTGATTTCTCTTATTATGACATTATCTTGTGATATTTAATTATTAGTTCTTCTTCCAAATTATCTTGTTCTTATCATCAAGACTAATGCCAATAAATAAACAAAAGAGGACACGGTGTAGGCACACAACCAAGGCAAAACCCCTAGGTAGGGGAAAACAGAAAACCAAGTCAAGAACTCTTCTTTCAGTAGATTCAAATCAAGTTGAAACAACCCAGACCCTTAATACCTAGACCAAGGACACCTTTCATCCATCAAGTCAACCTTCTTCTTAAGTGACACATCATGCTTCGATTCTGCAATCATATCATACTTCAGTCCTTATTTTGGTCTTGTGATCATAACAATCTTTGGTCCTATAGTCTTGTCAAGCTTCGATCCTGTATTCATGTTATGCTTAGATCTTGCAGTCTTGTTATGCCTCAGTACCGTATTCATGCCATGTTTCGGTCCTGCAATCTTGTCAAATTTTGGTCTACAATAACTTAGTGCCTTGGTCCTCCATTACGTCGATCCTATAGATAATCTAAATCATCCTAACTTCATTGTCTTGTGATATATATCCAAACTTTTGTCTCTTCACATTTGGGTCGAGTTCACATGGGTATTTATTGTTGTTTCTGACTATAAATGAGGCCGACATGAATAATTAGGAGGAGTCGACTTATAGAAGATCAACTTGAGGCCAACATGAATAATTAGGAGGAGTGGACTTATAGAAGATCAACTTGAGACCGACTTCATGGATGGGAGGTTTGACATGAAAAAAATAAATTTCTTTCTTTGACTCCATGAACCCAAGAAGGGATTCTTACACAATAAATTTGACTTTGACTTAAATAAAAATCCTATAGCACTCAAAGGGTGCTTTGACCTATTGACCATTGACCCAACTCCAAGCATGAAACCCATGCTTTAATAAGTCAATAAAAAATTATTTGTATAAATAATTTATCTTTTCTTTCTTTGGATAGATACATGACTCAAATTCAATTATGAAGACCGACACTAGTTACATTCTTCAACGCCAAGTACTAGCTATCGTCCTCAAACAGAAGGAAAGACAAAATTCATGAGCAAATGTCTAGAAGGGTACTTGAGAAAACCATGTTGCAAGACAGCAAGCTTCTTGGATAAAATGGTTGCACTTGGGAGAGAATTCGTACAAAAGAACACATACATTAGAATGTCACTATTAAGGATGTTTATGGTTATGACTCTCCTTTACTAATTGATTTGATCGTTGAAGACACTCAAGTGCTAGCTGTTAGAGATTTCCGAGAGGAAACCGTATAGATATTGAAACAACTAAAGGAGAATGAAATTAGCCTAAGATAGAATGAAATCCTATCAGGAGTAACCAGCAACTACAATAAGCATGAACTTGGGGTGGGAGATTGGGTCTTCTTAAGACTATAACATTATAAGCAAAAGAACTCAAAGGTAAATGGGTGGAGAAATTTTCACCTATATAAGATGGGATTTACAAGGTTCTATCAAGGATGGGCAAGTTGCTTATACTCTTGAGCTGCCAGCAAGGTCATGAGTGCAAAACAACTTTCATGTCTCGTGCTTGAAGAAAGTGGCAGGGAAAAAGATTGAATGTTCAAATTTTACCTCCCTTAGATGATGAAAGATGTGTTCTTCTCATTCAAAAGCTTTGGCAACTCAAGAGAAGTGAGGACTAAGGTATTCTATTAGAATTAGAATACCTCATTCAATGGAAGGACTTTCAATTGGGTTTATCTCAGGTGATTGGGAGGACTGATTGCTATCCTCCCTGCCCAGGTTCAACTCTTACAAGTGACATGACGAGTTTTGTTGTAATGGCTTCAAGCCTTGTTGTTGAGTTGATTATATATATATATATATATATATATATATATATATATTTCCCATGAGAAATATCTTTATATTCCACATGAGAAATATACATGTTTGGGTCCTCTAGGACTACTAAACTCAACAACAAGGCTTGAAGCCATTACAACAAAACTATATTTAAACATCGAAGAAAGTATTTTTGTGTTAAGTTTTTACATTATGATTGAATGAATGAAATTTTAACGTCTACAAGATTAGAAATAGTCTATGGGACCACCAGCTTCCCTGTTTTTTGCCTTTTGCAATTCAATCCTTTTATTATTCAAATTAATGATGAGCTGACCCAACCTTCTAACAGTCCCCTCACTGAAAAGAAAATGCCAAGGAACCGATGTTAACATACTGCTGTCACTGTGTCTAATGTCTCTGAAAACATCACATTCCAAAATGAAATGCTCTTCTGATTCCACTGCCCCAGAAGTGTAAAACGTACACACCTGTTCTTTCCAAGCTTCTTTAGGTCTTTTCCACCGACCTGTTTCGCACCGTAGTTGATGCGAGTTAATTCTTGAATCTTAATTGAGCAAAAAGAATATTTTCTCTCCATGAAATGCTAGCTCCAATGGACTCTTTTTGTTGGAGAGTACAAGCAGAGTTGAATTCCTAAACATAGTACTTCTTTCTACCCAACTCTTTTCCCCATATACGCTTACGAAACTTTTCCATAACAAAACTCTTTAACTCCTTGCTATTTGTGGGACATGCATTGAGGATACAGATTCATGATTTTACAACTAAAAGAACAAAAATAAAAATAAATAAATAAAAAATAAAAATCTCGCCGCTTCTAAAGATCTCCAAAAAATATTATTAGAACCTAATCACTAAAAAAACTAAATTTTAATCACTTAAAAATGAATTTTAGTGGGTCGTGGGCCTAAAATAGGTCACACAAGTGCATAATATGGCCCTACACATGCCGTACATACTACAGATGCTGAAACACATCATACAGATGCGGAAACAAGGTGTACGGTGCCTGCAACACATTTCAACTGGGATGAAACACGTTTCAAAAATGTGAAACGTGTTTCAGCAATGTTTCAGAGTTTCCACTTTTCCTGCAACATAGTTACTAATCCATGCTTACATTAATGGCTATCATTATGCATGCTTACATCAATGTCCTTCTCACTCATGAGATTGCAACTCCACCTATATTTAATGTTTAGTAACTCTGACTCAAAAGTGTCAATCATTAAGGACTGTAATTCCTCTTTTCTTCGATTCTTTTTAGTATGTAAATCAGCTATAAAAGAGGCTCTTGGGTATTAAAGCAGGTTCTTTTGTTAAGTCTGCCATCAGAGGTAATCTGGAACAGACTATTTGGGCCAAAAGTAGCATCCATCCTGCCTTAGATTTGGCCTAAGTTGGCATCCATGCCTTCTCAGGAGAACTTTTGTTCAACATACTTTTTTCTGGGTTATGTGATGTTTAGTGACAAACTATTTCCTGCTAAGATTTACTCATGTTCTTCAAAATCTGTATTCAGTTCTGGATGAAATCTCTGGTATTTCATTGTTGTTACTATTGTTCATCTCTTTGTTGTTAGTAACTTAGTACTCGTAGGATTGTTGAATATTTTGCTACAGCTATTGCATTGTTAGTTTCAGATTTGGGTTGGTTTAGATTTCGAATTTTTCAGATATATCATATAGTTCCAGATTCAGTTTTCATATTTCAGTAATAATAGCAGAATTCCGAGCTGGCTCATAACAGTGGCATCAGAGCCCCAAATGATATCAGATTCATATCATATTTTCAGTTACAATTCAGATTATGGATCAGGTTCAAAACACATACACAGTCACACACATTTTAATTACTATGATTTAATGATAATCTCATTATCTAGATTCTAAACTTTGCATCTTCAGGTGACTCCAAGTCTCCAACATTCAACACTCCACCTATGGATTAAGGGTCCACTTCCAAACTCGTCAATTCTTCAATATATCAACAACTAAAAGACTTACAACCAAAAGAAAAAGGTACAAACTACAAAAAACCTTTAACTAGATCTTATCGCTGAAATTTGTAAAGAAAAACATGGTGTCTGTCAATAGTACCTTACAAAAAGAAAGAAATGGAAATGGAAAAGACCTACAAAACTATACATAGTGAGAAAAATGACGTGATGAAGCAAATTTTAAACAATCCATGAAGTAAATCTCCAACCATCTAGAATATGTACGTCAATTGAAATGATATAGACATCAAAAAGATCTAAATTCGTATGTCCGTGAAACACAAAGCAATACTCTATGCATAACGGGGTCATAAAAGAATTTCACAATGATCAAAAAAAATTGTCTAATGTTTGGATTGAAATAAGTGATAAACGAGGTGTCAACAAAAAATTCAAACAAGTTAAAAGTAAGAATTTCTGAACAGTTCAAAGCAGGAGCGTTTAAACTTGTCTGTCTAGAACAAAAAGTTAATACAGCATTGAACCTTAAAGTTGCAACACCTAAATTAAACATAAGCATCGATATGATATTAATAAATTCTATGCATGTTACATGTTGACAGAATGAATATACCATATGTGAACTCGTGAACAACAGAAGTTAGACAGTTTTCTTGAAAGAAAAGCTAATATTACCTGGTTCTCTTCGCTACTAAGGCAATGTAAGCAGTGTTGTACAACATGGTTGCCATTTAAATCCTTTATCAGTGCCACAACACCCGGTTTCAGTGCTGATATAACCATTGAGATTTCTTGTGGAGTCTTAAGAGTTTCTATCAACTTCTGTACAGCTCGCGTTCTACAACAATATACAAATTTATCAATGCAATCTAGATAAGTTCTTACAAACCATATCCCCAAGGGTTAGCTCAATCAGATGAACCATCTGCCCAAGGCATGTTGCCAACAAGGAGACCATAGGTCACAGGTTCAAATTTGGTTGAGTCCCTTGGGGTTACCAACCACTTTTGTGGCTGGCCATTAAGCCAACCTCCATCCAGATATCCCAAAAGGTTCTTCTTGGAGACAAGAAAAGTTTTTACAAACCATACCTTGAAGACAAAATACCTTATGTTTAGGTATCATCCCGCTGCCCGCATGACCATTGTAAACAAACATATCGTGAATAAACAAAACGAATACTCGTAATAGTTAGAAAAGAAAACTTACCCATGCATATTGAGGGATACACTGACAAGCGCACAACCTTTCCCTGTCGTGGAATGAATAATCTGCATCCTCTGATCTTCATTACAGACATCTAAAAGCTTTTGTACAAGATAATTTCCAAAAGGATCAGTCATGAGCTCAATTATATGATCAATGATTTCTATAAATATCTTCTGCACGTCTCCTGGGCTTCCCTCATCAAACTTCCTCTGCAGAAAACGACACCCATACTGATCTTTGGCTATGATATAAATACGCCCTTGCACTTCTTCCAAAGTTTTATACTCAAGTTGCTGGTGCTGCCTACTAACTAACCTCCTAGGGTGAAATTCAGATTCTGTATTCTCCAATGGAGCCTGTATGGAATAACCTTGATTGTCCAAATGAAATGTCCCAGAATGCAAAGCAAATGAATTATGCCCATTTGACAGTGTCTGTCCACACCTTTGATCATCGATCCTTGCTCCCTTCATGTTTGCTGCACACAAAGCTGGATTTATGGTTGTCGCAGAATTCACACCTAGAGAATCATTTCTAGTCAAGATCTGTTCTGGATAAAATTGCTTTTGTTTTTTATCCAAAGCAAAAATCATAGTAGGATCTTTTAAAGAAGCAGAAACAGGCACATGGCCTTGAAAGAAGCAACCTTCTCCTCTGTCAGAGGAACCTTGAATATAAGGTTGGCATGTGTTTCCACTTTCTGTAGGCACATCATTCAGGGTTGATGGAGGAGCCCTCTCAGGATCAAGCTGTGTGTTCCAATCCCCTTCGGTCATGGAAGATCTTTGCTGCCTGCGATTGCAAAATGGCTGCTTTACTTGTGGATAAATTGCCACAGAATGCACACTTTGCTGATTGATGCTCCTATAAGATGAATCTTTCAGAAGTGCAACTCCGGACTCTTTGGGAATGCTAGTTAAAGCCTGAGCTTGGGCTTGAAACTTAGCCTGAGCTGGGACCTGAGCTTGGTCCTGAACCTGAGCCTGAGCCTTCTGCAACAAGATGTACTGCTGCTGCAATCTCCGCTGATCCTCCTCATTAGGCAGCCATGAAACCTGCATTCTATTTATTGGATGCTGCAGAGCTGGAATAGGTGGGCCATTCTGTTGACACTGCACATAAGATCCATTCTGAGAAGTCATGTAATATTGTGGCTGCATACCTGACACAGGATACATAATTTCTGTTCCAGATGGATAATAAGGTGACAGAATATGATAGCTCAAACCAGGAGCAAGAATTGGTACAGAAGGGCATATTGCAAGTGGTTGCTGTAGATCATTTGATCCTATTTTGAAATCATTAAATGGCAAGCCCATACTTTTTTCACATGCATTTCGTCCACATGAATTCTGCCTCGAAAGCCTAGCCATTATTTCAGATTGTATTGGAGGTTGCATTGCATTCATTGGGACTCGAAAATTTCCTTCCATATTCCTTGAGTGGGAAGGGCACTTGATTGCATGCATGTCTAAGGAGGAAACCATAGTTGAAGAATCAAACTTGCCATTGCCATTGCCATTGAAGAGACCCGTAGCAGACTTTCCCTTAACATCAACAGATGAAAAAGCCCCTCCATGAGAGTTTAGTTTATTCCCATCCTCTAAACCCCAACTACCATTACCTCCACTCCCATTTTGCCAAGATGCCTGGATGGCCTGCTTCATTGGCATGTTTTCCACAAAATTAAGGTTTGCAAATGCGTCTGTCAAGGATTGATCATCTCTAAAAACCTGCTCATTTGATAAATCAAATCCATAATTATAACTGGATCCCTGAGAGAACTGTTTTTCTTGTTTCACATTATTTTGTTGACTGTAAATGCCTTGTGATTGAGATCTTTGATCTAAATCAGATCGAGGTAAACTCCTCTCATAAAAATTATTCATGGACAGACTGTCACAGGATGGAGGATGTGGGCCAGATAAATCAGATGGGAAGGGAGAGGAACTACTTATTGTAGAAGGTGAAGAGAGATTATTTGCTCCACGAAGACCCTGATAGGAGTCTTCATAAGGCCCCATGCAGACCAACTTCTGCTCATCCTTCCTCTGTAGAAGACCACTGAACCTACTTTCGGGTGACCCATTGGATTTCAAAAACAAGTTTAGATGATGAGATGTTACTTGAGGAATTTCTCCAAGAAGCATCTCAAATTCTTCGTCATCCCTGTCCATGCCCTTCATATTTTACTACAAGCAAGGAAAGCACATAAAGATCACATCAAGAAAAGCAGACTTGTATCAGTTGCTATGAACATATTGGTCCCTCACACTCAATCAATTTGAGTTAGTTCCCACTGAAATCCTTTCCATAATATAATCATCCAGAATCAAGGCTTGAGCTCCAACAAACCCACCCCTGAAAGATTGAACAAAGACATCCTTAAAATTCAACTCAAAACTAGGCAGATCTCCATTCAAAAAAGGCATTCAAATGTTAAAAGCGAGCTTAGAGTTTATTAGAATTGTCATACACCCTGACAACTTCTGCTTCCAAATAAATATCAAAAATTAAATGGAACATTCAAATGAAGAAGGTTATACATGTCCGGGATTTTCCCATGGAAACTTTGCCTTTTAGCCTCATTAATCGAACTCTCAGAATGATGAAGCTACACATCTGGATCAAACTCGTTTTCTCAAGACTTTAAAACAATATACTACATAGCACTATTGAATACACACTCATACATGTACATAAAATTTGTGTGCACGTGTGGGTGTGTGTGCAAGTGTGTAGAGAGCTATCATGAAATTAAACAAACTACAACAATATAATTTAGCCACAGTGATCCATATCTTAAAATTAAATCTGTAATAACCAAGCAAAAGGAAGCCATGAATCAAGCTACCTGAATCAAAGTTGCAAGTCAACAAAACTACAAGGAATTTTCAATTGGAAGAGTATTTGGAAGGAAATGTAGACTTTGCAAGGTCATGCACCCAAATTTTCAAGTGCAATCCGACAGAATGCTAAGACAACTTTAAACGCAGACTCCTATGAGATATACCTGCAATGATCAGCAACTGATTTTTGGAAGACTGGTTGTTAGAGATGCAGGATCTGACGTGCAGGGTATTGTGGTGTGGGAATCACCTAAGTAGCTCTTTATGGATATCTATGCATGCCTTCAGTGGCAATACAGGCATGCACAGAGATGCAGGATTCCGAGCCTCAGGTGACATGGCAATTGATCTATGGGCTGAGATACGAGCATTTCTGCACAGAGAGCAATAATGAAGCAGGGGAAGTCTCCAAGCTAGCTGGGTGGACTCCTATCAGTAGTTTCTGATTTGTCAGGGCATGGACCGAGTGCTCAATTATCTAAATTAAACCGGTTAGCCTTCGGGACACTTGTATTTTCTATTTTACAAAGGTGAACTGAGCGGTTCAGCCATAACCGATACAATTTTATCTTCACTAACTAAAATAAAAATAAAAATCCATTCATCCCCAAAGCATAAAATAATAAGCCCAAAGAAATACACTTACATTGGGGTTTCAACCTCTTTGAATTTAAATCAAAGCTTATCAATCCATGCATATGGGAGAGCCAACTCCAACAGTCAATTGCTTCAAGAGGGAATCAATAACCTAGAAGAAACAGAACTCTGTATCTTCAAGGCTTGCATCTTTCAAAATTCAGCAGAGCCAATCAGCTTCAAGGACTGCTTCATTGACCACAAATTAAAACCAAATTACAACTCCACATCTGTGAAGAGTAGCTCCTAACAAAATTCAGAGACCAAGCAGACATATATTTTTATTTTTTCCGACGTATGGATTCAAATAGAGACATGTTAGGCTCATGCTTCCGTGATTCACCTAGCATTGGGTTTTCTTTTCTTTTTTCCGGCACTATCTGAAAATAAAAATAAAAATAAAAATTGCATAAACATGTCTCTATTTGAATCGTACCCAAAAAAAGAGAGCCAATGATAGGTGAATCACGGAAACATAAGCCTATCATGTCTCTATTTGAATCCATATTACAGAATAATATAAAACCCATTGCAATAGAAAAAGGCTAGATTCAGAAAAAAAATCAAAGCTGGATTCTATGAACTTATTGCATCGTATTAATAACTGACAATAATTTTAAAAAGAGGGACGAGAAGGCTGTTATGGGACAAGACCACCAACCTTATAGCCGCCTCTTTGGTTTAAAAGAAGCCCAGACAATGGTATCCTGCAATTTCTATACAATCCAATCATTTTCAATGGCTTCTCAGATCACATAAATTGAGAGTGATAATGGGTTTAGGCTTCAAACTGGGGATTTCACCCGATTTTTGTGACGGTAAATTAACAGAAGATATCAGTAAGAGTTGCAAGAACATGCACTCATTGTGCTTTATTATTATTTGCATGGAATGCCCACATCAATGCATAAAACCAAAACACCAAAAATTGAAGGGAAATATTCCAAATTTGAAAGGATTTGTTTATGGTAAATAAATTGCAAGTCCAGACCTGGGGTCACTCACAGAATCGAATTTGAAACAGAGAATGTTATGTTGCACAAAAAGTCAAGGTGAAAACTAAAGGTGACTCTCGTTAGATTTTGTTTCAAGATGTTAACTACAACTTTTCTAACAGAAAGGTAAATACTCAGGAGCCAGAACTGCGCTTAGATTCGGACTGAACTATGTTTCTGTAAGACTTGAGAGTCTTAAATTGTATTAATCATGAGCATGCAACACTTTAGACCAGGTCTTAGTAGAATAATTTTGCCAAATGATTATAGGATGTGTTAAGAGGACATAAGGTTGGCCTTTTTGACATCGTTTTTTAATTCTATTTTATATTACTTTGGGATAATTAGATTAGCTTTGTCCAAATTTTTGAAAGTAGAGTTTGTTGCTTCACAGTTTTAAAAACTCAAATCTGAATGGATTTCAAATCAACTCTAAATTATGATAAAGTTTTATTAATATAATTTTATTATTATAATTAAATTAATAAAATTGAAAAAAAGATATTAATTTTAAATAGATAATCACATTGACATAAAATTCTAGAGGGTTATTAAACTAGAATTTTATTATAAAATAAAACAAAATATTATAATAAAATTTTAAATATGATTAATAATAAGATTTTATCATTAAAGGAATTCATTATGTTATAATATTATTTAGAAAATATTTTGATAATATATGTATATATATGATCCGTGAGTATGTTCTAAAATAGTTTTTGTTCATTTAAGAGTTTGTTTTCTTTGGATGTAAGGAAATAAGTTAACGGCCCAAGGCATATGGCAAGAGTGAAAGTTTGGCCCCTTACATACCACCCACGAGTAATTCCAAATGGCATGGTTTTCCTTGAATAACAATTATGAGTTGGCCTACATTCGTTGATAGCAGCCAATGATGGTTGTCCCCAATGCTAGTTTGACCACTGAATTATGATAGGTTTTCTCACTATCTAAGATATATATTTGGGAATATTATTATTAGAACTTTGTAAAACTCATGAAAAAATTGTTTTTCAAATCATGTTATGAGAATATTTTCATATATAAATGATAGAGGTTAGAACGTACATTTGTGTGTATAATGTTGCATATGATGATGATACACATGTTGTATAAGAATAAAATAA
Source organism: Pinus taeda (assembly GCA_000404065.3). Lineage (NCBI taxonomy): Eukaryota > Viridiplantae > Streptophyta > Pinopsida > Pinales > Pinaceae > Pinus > Pinus taeda. Next base: position 95,507 of record APFE031756221.1, on the reverse strand, counting down.
GGTAGAAAAATTATGATTATTGTTCATTTGTTGATGTGAAGCTAGTGAGAAAGGAATCGAAGTGGAGGATCGCAACCCATCCCTCCAAATACCCTATCCATTGGCCATTGTAGACATGGGTTTGTAACTTGAGTCACACATGGCAAGTGTTGTATGGGGGAATGATGTTCCCCCTATAGTAATATTATTTTTGGCAACAATCAATTGGTGCATCATACAATCAATCTAGGACCTACCACACCTCAAATTTGATCCACAACCAAATCGAGAGAAGTCAATCAGTCATTCTCGAATCAGACTAATCCACAAATACATGAAGGACATGCCTTAATCAAAAATATTTTAAGGATTTGGCCCTCCGAAAAAGTTCTATTTGGTGGATCTAGCAGAAATGGAAGCCAAAGAGCGAAATCAAGCTAGAATTGGGAGCCAAGGGTGTCTTCACTGTCAATTTCACCAATTTGGAGGACAAAATATGCATCATTGAAAATGGCCCTATTTCTTCAACCCAACTAGCCAATATTTGAAATTCTGGATAGGTCGGTTTATTCCAAACAAGAAATATTTCAAAGCAGGTCTCATTTGGATTCAAATGTACGCCTTTCCGAGGGAGTTATTGGAGGAAGAGACTCTAAGAGGCATTAGCAATGCATTAGGTGATTTTGTCAAAATTTTCAAAGCTACAAAATAAGTCAGGTATATTTCCTATGCACGAATATGTGTCTATATTAATTTAGCGAAATCATTTCCAGAATTAATAGACATATTTTCATGACATAATCTAAAGCATACCCTATGCTATGAGCATATTCCTTTTAGACGTAGAAGATGTCATGAATATGGCCACTTGTTTAGAAATTGTCCTCTTAACCCCGGATGCCACCTAGATTTTGTAGGAGAACAATGACTCAAATGGATTTACCAAATCCCCATCTCATAGACAAAATCAACGCGCTCCTCCACCCTAGAAAGAACCTCAAAAGTAGCAATAGTTTTGACCCTCTTTCCAACCTGGACTTTTCTGCAAATTAAGAGCCCCCTTCATTGACTACTCTCGAAAGCTTAGATCTGGACATGCACAAGCAAGAGAACAAATGGGATCCAACGATCAACTCAACTGCCTCTCCAAGCACTCCAAAAGAATCTACAGAGCCAATCATTTCATAAATCATCGTGGTTGAAGAAGAGAACAATCCAGAAAATGGGAAAGTGGAAGATATGGATCTAGATGCTTTGGATCTTCCACACATAGTAAAAGCCAGGAAAGGTAAGGAGCTCAATTCCATTCCAGAACATAAAGCCAAAATTTTAAGCAAAGCTTATCTGAAAGCTCATCTTCATGCTCAAGTAGATGCCTCAGATATGACTAGCTCCAACTCCCATCTCGGAGTTAAAATTCACTCCTTTAAAGATACTCCTAAGCCACATAAAGGAGGAAAAGAAAATAGTTAAAAGAGTAATCAACAAATTTTAGAAAATATAGGATAAATGTCAGTCAACTCGGGAATAATAAAGTTTCTCTCAAAGGTATTTCCCTCCACCAATGCACCTCCTAAATGAAAATCATATCCTAGAATATGCAAGGCCTAAATTGCAAAGGAAAGTAGAGGCTCCTCGAAAAAAGGGTGGAGATCAAAATAGCCATCATTCATGATGATATAAGAAACTAAAAACTCTAGTGAACAAATCATGGAGATAACCTCTAAATGTGGGAGGGGCTATGATCCAGGTGGATATTGGTGGCCACCTGCCAAGTCCATCTGGACCCCCATCATTTTTTCTCTCAGCATTTTCAGTTTCCTTAATTGTAGCACAACTTACTATTTTTAGCAGTTTTTGCGGGTCCTGAACTTCTGGAGCCGTTTTGAGGCCCTAAACGACGTTTTCTGGGAAATTTGGGGGCAACATGCGTCGATGGACCGATGTTTGCCCTTCCCAAAGTGGTAGTTCTCAGATAGATATTTCTAACGAGCTATCATACGCGTCAAACGAAGATCGTGTGCCAAAGTTACGACCCCGGGAAATTGATGTACCAATTTACCCAAAACGGGGCCCACAATTTGGCGTTTCATCTTCTAAGGGTCGGTTTTTGGAATGTGAAGGGTTTTCCATTGTTTCTCAATAATAAATAGGCCTTCGAGCCTCATTGTAACACAAGTTCGGAACAGTTCAGAGACATGTAGCCGCACAACTCTTCTCAGAGATAAGCTACCATCGTCCTAGCTGGTTTATTTCCAATTCTGGTTGTAAGCATATTTCGGTATTTTCCATTAATGAAATGAAGTGTTATTTCCGCTGCATCTCTTTATTTATGGTTATCGCATCTCTGTATTTATGGTTATCTCTGTAATCTATTGCGTTCCTGTTTAAATCTGAATCATGTGATAAGTGTGGGATTGCTATAGTGCTTAAGGAAGGTTATGAAGTGTTTCCATATAGTGTAAAATTGTGTGAGAGAGAGAGTTGTCTTGGGATATCTACTTTCAAGGGTGAATGGTTGAAGGACTTGCTGGCTGGACCCAACCAAAGAAGGATCTTGACGTCAGAACTTGGTTGTATTCTCTTTTGTTTTATTAATAAGATAAACGACTATCATTATGGTTCCACTCATGTGTCTTTGATTATGATGTTTGAGTTGTATCTTTTTTGACCGGTACATAGTTGTATTTCCCGGATTTTATGCTTGTATTTGTCTTGTCCTTTGCTTGTGCAGGTGTATGTTCATGGAGATCGTGAGGATTGCGACCAGCTGAAGCGAAAGAACGGAAGCGATAATCCTTCTACAAATATAAGCGTTGGATTCGAGGTAGGCTCTCATCTTGGTCCTTATTTTGCAATTAGGAACCTGCATGTTAGCGTGCTTGATTGTTGCTAGACCTCTGTTAGGCTAGAGGGATCGCCTTTGTCCGCAGAGGGGATTTACCTACACAACAATTTGACGACTCCGCTGGGGACCCTTTACCTTGTTGTTTGAATTGTAAGCCTTAGATGGAGCCTGAAGCATGGCCAGTTAGCCTTTGAAACACTATTGCTCTGCATTAGCGAAGTAGATCAAAGCCATTTCAGTCAATCTCCGGTTTTGTTTACAAATCGAACGGCTTGGAGCTAGCTTTTGTCATGTTCTTGTTCATTTTGCCTTTGAATTGAGTTTTTGCTCTCTTTTCAAAGTTTGGGGATTAGTTCTCTGCTTCTAGGTTTCCTGGTTCGGTCTGGGAAGTGCCTTGATTGTTTAAAGAGTGATTGCCTTGGTTTGGGAGTTTTTGGCTTGATTGTGGTCATTTTTTGGCTTCATCGCGGTTTTTTATAAAACAGTCGCGCTGCCATCGCCTAGCCTTTTCTGTGATTCCTTGAACATCGCGTAAATACACCAAACAGTCGTGACGGTTCTGGAAATCGAACCATCGCGGTTAAGCCATGTTCTTCCGCGTTGTCATCGCCTTGTTGCTACGTGTAGTTTTTTATCAGCGCCCTGTTGCTGTGTTCTACCCACGCTGATTCCTGTAGAATTGAATTTCTTCAATTCCACCTCCTAAATCTGTTGGTATTGCTATCCCCTGCCTTTTCCACTTGGTTTATGATTTGATTTTCATTATTTAAAGATTGAAGCACTTATTTGCAAGTTTTGTTGAGGCGAATCTTGTTTTTTGCTCTGTGACCTAGTTTTATTGTTTCAACTTTGTTGGATCAGCCTTGCTTGGTTACTTATTTGCAAAGGTTCGTTCACTGCTTGTTGTTGGTTTGATTTAGCCTTCCTTTTTTCTTGCTTTTTCTTGGTTGTTTAAGTGATTGTTGTTTAATCAATTTTAACATTGTTTCGATTTCTTTTCACTACCCGGGCACGGATTACAATTGGTTGGGGTCAATCAGTTCTTTTCCACATTTGTTTGCTATTATTTCTCAAAAACTCTTTAGTGCATTTTGTCATTATTGAAAAAGAAAATCTCTTTTGCTTTGTGATAGTTGATGAAAGTTAGGACTTTTCATTTTGATTAGTGGATTAGTAATCTTAAATAAAAGTTTAGTGATATCCATTAGCTGCATTAGGGAAATTCTTTGTTGATTGTGTTTGTTTCGTTTGTATGAAAGCTCTCTAAACTCTTTTGTAATTAGCATTCATCGAATGGAATGACATGTTTTGGCATATAGAGTGCATTTAGGGATTTTGAGGAATTACATATGGTAGGACCTGAAAACCGAAACCGTAACTCAAGATCAACTTTAAAATAAATCGAATAAACTTAAAAACGCATTGGAACATAACACTCACATTCTAGAGGTCTAGGCTAGAGACGTGCTCCGGCGTCATTAAACATAGTCACTTTTTCTCTCGCATTAAGGTTGGGTGATTCCTCCTTGTGTGATTCAACTGTGGTCTAGTACGGACTTGTGCTCCCACGTACCGTCGCGTATATATGGGGAGACTCCACTAGGTTATCATCCTTGATCCATAGGAAGCCGTGTCTGCCGCCTTACAGCCCGTTAAATGCACTGAACCCAGCATTCGGAAGATGTGACTGTCGTTATGGAAAAGTCCTTGGCTTTCATGTGATCACTAAGGTGTTATGCAGTTTTTACAGATTGTCTGGTAAACCCCTTGCTAGTTTCTCCAGAGCAGTCACTTTTGATCCTTTTTGGACTCCTTAAAAGAAAAGGCTCTATTGAGCATTTGTCACTTCGGGCTCATTAAATATTCGAAGGCGACTAGAGTCACCTTTTGTCCTTTTCTCGACTCTTAAAACATGAAAAGGTCAAGTTGTATCCTAATGTCTTAAAAATTTATTCGACCACAATTACATTTACCTTGTTAGATCTTGTTTGCGCTAGTTTCGAGTAGGGTTTTTTATCGTCAGCTTGAGTAGGGTTCTTTCTTGTTTAGATGGCAACTTTTCCAGAGTTCACCAACCTAGGTATCCCCTCTGATGGGAATCCTGGTCATTTCTCTCCTCTAAGAAATGTTGGTGCTCCTTACATGGCAACATTGTCCCTTCCTGGGTTAACTATTGGGTTGCTTGTTTGGTTGTTTTCAACCTCCCTGGTCCCTACCACCTCAGGTGCTAGTCAATCAGTTCCTACACCTGAACAACATCATGTTGATTCTAAGGTGGACCTCTCCCCTTCTTCGCCTGTTTCTATGTCCTCATCTTCTACTTCGCCTGGTGAAAGTCTGAATTCAAGTAACCAGGTGGCTAAGAAGAAGAAGAAGAAGACGAAGAAGAAGAAGTATCCTAAGGGAGAGGCTAAAAGTACAGTGACTGCTCCAAATCCAATTCAGGTCGGAACTCCTTCTGCTCCTCCGCGGAAGGTTAAGTTTCCTTGCAGATTATGCAAGGGAGAACATCTTCTCCGGGATTGTCCTGGCCTTCCTAAGGTCTTAGAAGTATGGTCTCGCAATTCAGCCTACCCGTCATCGCCCTCTGAAGCTCATGGCGATGCCACCTTATCGACGGGAAATGGTAAGAAGGAAGGGAAGATACGAATCCCCTGTAGACTATGTGAGGGCAATCATCCCCTTCACCTTTGTCCGCTCATGGATAAAGCTTCCGCTGTTTTGGAAGGCCTTACAGCTTCTTCACCCCAACTTCCTGTTGGTTATCAGAGGCTCTCTTCATACCCTCTCCTTGTTGACAAAGAGATTGATTTAGATTCTTCTCTTGCTCATCCTCCTCTTCCTGAACCTGGCTGTGTTAAACCTGTTCCAGACCAACCATTGGTCGGAGAGAGTGTCAACTTGAGTTCGCCGCATGTTGACCACTCTGTTCTGGAAGAGCATCATGATCATGTTCTTCTTGTCTCATCAGATTCTCTTGAGCCCGAAAATGACTCTCCTATCCCAGCTGATCTAGAGAGTCATTCTTCGGTTCTTTAGAGCAGGGGGGCAATCATACGATTCCCCCACCAAGTAGTTCCGTCGTTTCCTTCGACTGGAGCCATTTGACTGTTTTTCGCCTTCCATCCCAGGTGCCTTTCTAGATTACAGTACATGCCTGTGATAAGGCAGTACCTGGCACTGTCTTGGATGAGGGTGCATCTGTCAGTCTTATGCCTTCGACTACTTGGCAAGCTTTGGGCTCCCCACAGATTGTGTCGGTTGCGCAGAATTTGATGGCATTTGACGGAGGAACCAGTCAACCACTGGGGATCCTCCCACAGTTCCCTATTACTTTGGGAGGCAAAACCGTCTATATAGACGTATTGGTTACCCAAGGTGCTTTAGATTTCAGTCTTCTCCTTGGTCGTGACTATGTTTATGCCATGGGGGCCCTCGTCTCTTCACTTTTCCGTGTGGTTTTCTTTCCACACGATGGAAGAATTGTGACTATAGATCAATTATCATTCTTTAGTCCCCTGGTGCCTCCCGCATAGTTGCCATCCCCTCCTGGTTTTTATCCACCAGTTGTATCTGCCCCACTGCAAGTCACCTATGTGGCCACTTATCCCGTGCCTATATCCAGTAATGCTGTCGTCGTGCATAGTGTCCTGGGGGAATTGGGTCCTGACTTCCAAGATGTTGTCCTTCCACCGAGAGTGGCACTCTTGGACGCCACGACTTCTTGTTCATTATGATGAAGTTCGTGCGGAGCATGGTTCATTTTCCTATGTCAAGCTCCTTAAAAAATGAAACTAGGACTACTCGAAGCATAGTTCACTTTCCTATGTTAAGCTCCTTAAAAAATGAAATTGGGTTTGGTCGGAGCATAGTTCTTATCCTGTGTCAAACTCCTTAACAAATGAAACTAGGTGTCACGAGGATAGTTCTCTTAAGTGTGTCAACCTCGTAAAAATAATGAAACATGAGCTCGTGCAATTCGAGTGCGATCACAATATTGTCAACCTTCACTCCATTTTTAATGGACTCAAGCTTGGGGGGCATGTACCTCGAATTGAGACATCATGCTAGGGGGGCATGCCCGTTTCCCTGGTCTTCAAGCTTAGTTTGCTTGTGTGTGGTCATGTGTGCTTTTAAGCTTGCATAAAAATAAAATTCATTTCCAAGCATAGTTTGCATAGGTGTGGTCATGTGTGCTTTTAAGCTTGCATAAAAATAAACTTCATTTCCAAGCATTGTTTGCATATGTGTGGTCATGTATGCTTTTAAGCTTGTGTAAAAATAAAACATGTGGGTCGTGTGTTATGCAACTGATAAAATAAAACATCATCACATGTAAAATATCCATCCATAAAAACATGTATATATATATATATATATCGTGTGGCGGACCGAGGCGCTCAAAAATAAGTGTACATGTCTGGATAGAGCCAGTGTTCTCCGTACATCTGAGACACATTTCTCTCAAAAAATCATCAGTAGGGAATAAAGAACTAGATATCTACTGTGGTGGGTTGTGCTCCCTATGGGTCACAGCCTCCCATGCCACCCACCTCAAAAGGTGATGTAGCCTAGGTTCTACCCCCATTGTATGGATCTGAGCTGTTATGGGGACCTCCTCTATCCCCTGGTAGTCTGGTATCCCAACCAGCAAACCCTCTAGGTTTCGTATCATGGTCTCTATCGTGTCATCTCCCGGGGGAGCCATGGCTAAAGCTCTGATGCCCTGAGCATCCCTCCGCACCTCTGGGGCCAACCCAAGGGGTCTCACTGGTCCCACATCTACATAACATAGCGCTTGTCATTAGGACATGTACATGAAAAAATCAAAGACATCATAAAAACCAAAAATCAAAAAATGAGATCAAGTGTCTTACCACCGTCGTCCCACTGCTCTCCAGCAGGCAGCGGCATGTCTGGATCTCCACAGAAGTCTATCCCGACATATGGCCAGTCCTCCACAAAGATAGTCTGCCTCTCCAGCCACTCTATGAAGTATACTCCCCATGATACTGGTCGACCGCCACTACCTCGTGGCATGACTTGGCCCCATTGGGTGGCCCTCATCTCCCGGGGGCCCCTAGGTGGATCCAGGACCATATCCTGTAGCTGTAATGTCGGCACCCACTCCAGCGTGAGCGAGACTAAGATCGACCCATAACCAAACTGCTTCGACTCACCTCGTCAGCATGTTGGTCAGTTGTCTCTTCATGTTCGTTGTTACTGCTACTGCCCAGTTAAATATGGTTGGGTTCAAACATTCGAGAGCCAACCAGAGATGGGCCTTCGAAGCCTCGTGATTGGCCAAGGAGCCCGCTTCCTGAGTCACCATAAAGAGAATAGTATGAAGGGCAATGTCCTCCACCGAAGGAATTTCCACCTTCCCACTCTGTGTCTTGCATGCCCGTGGGCACACCTGAGCCATTAGCATGTCCAGGGTATCACCACTAGGTTGCTGCCCCTCCAGAATGGACAACTCACCTCGGTGTGACAGCTTGGTCAAGAAATAGATATCAGTATAATCAAACTCGATATCATGGCCTCGGATCACAAATTTCCCATCAATGGGATTGCAGGCCCTGATTAGGAACTCCAGGAGGTGAGGTTGTGCTCGCAGGCGCGGAGTTAGGAAGAATTTGAGCAATCCGCATGCCCACATTGCATTTCGGCACCCAGCATCGACAAAAGCCGCTATGTCCTCGTTATCATGAGAACATTCTTGCCAAACGAATGCCATTATACCCTGCATGATCAAAAAATCTCATTAGGGCCCTGTTCATAAAATTTCACACGTTCATTTATTAAAAATTGTGTTGCGCGGCGTCAGCGCGACTGTTTTTAAAACAGTCGCGCTGATAATGGTGCCCTGTGTTATTTTTTACCGGGTCAGCGTGGAAGCACATCACTTTTCCACACTGATCCGGGGGTGGTTAGTGCAAATATTTCCCGATCAGCGTGGACCCGATAGGGAAATCCGCGCTGACCGAGAGCGGAATGAGCTACAAAAAATCCGCCCAAACCACCACTTCCCACCGTTAAAATGCAGAAAAAACACTTCAAAATGGAGCGCAGGGAGAAATGAACCTACCTGGTGCAAGCTGCAGGATCTTCAGTGCTCGTACGGGATGGAATTTGGTTCGTCAACCCCACAGCTCCAAAACTCCAAATGGTAACAATGGTAAAAATGGTAACAATGGTAAAAAAAAATTATTTACCCTCCTATTTATGGTAAAATTTTGGGAATTAAATATTATTTTAATCCATATGGGTTTTTTATAGTGGTTTTTTACCATATGCTTGGTTCCGACATGGTTTTAACACATGCTCTCTATATCATTTCGAACAGGTTTATGCGTGCGATTTTCCTTGTCCAGATTATCACGCTGGTGGAGTTACAACAGTTTTATACACACTTGGCTCTGAAACGTCGGCTTTAAGCTCTTTTTCGACGCAAAATAAGAAAAGATAGCCGAGTCTCCCTCTCGACTCATCAAAAGAAATGAGGGGCGGTCGTCTTTTAAAGCTCTTTTTCTGACCGTTTAAACTTAAAAAAGATCGCCGGATTTTTGTCGTTTCGAATTCATTAATGGTCATGAAGCGACGTGGTCATAAAATATTATGCATGAGTCCAGGCACTCTCTCTTTTTGTACATACGTATGCTTTCAGCAGTGTGTTGTGTGTGCGTGTTTATTTAGTTTTTATTTCAATATGTCGGCATGATTGCCGCTTATTGTGTCTTTTGCTTCTTGAACAGATGTGTGGATCGCCTTACGTTGGCTTCACTGATGGTGCTTCCCACAGTACTCGCAACTTGTCATCTGCGGCATGGGTGATCTACGATCCTCATGGTGAGTTAGTAGATATTCAAGGGGTGTGTCTGGGTTGTACGACAAACAATGTTGCTGAATATAGTGTTGTGATTGAATTATTAGCTGAGGCGATTAACCTCGGCATTCGCACATTAGTTGTAAAATTAGACTCTCAACTTGTAGTCCACCAACTTAATGGACGTTATTCCCTCATAGATCATTGCATTTTAAGGTTGTATTTACGTGTTAAGTTATTAGAAAGGGATTTTGATTTCATTACTTATCAACATATTCCAAGACGAATTAATACGTTAACCGATGCATTAGCTAATTATGTGTTGGACAAACATTTGCATAACATGTAATTCAACATAACACAAGAAGCATAAAGTACAATAAACCATAAAACATATGTATATATATATAATAAATAATAAATATATATATATATATATATATATCGTGTGGCGGACCGAGGCGCTAAAAAATAAGTGTACATGTCTGGATAGAGCCAGTGTTCTCCATACATCTGAGACACATTTCTCTCAAAAAATCATCAATAGGGAATAAAGAACTAGATATCTACTGTGGTGGGTTGTGCTCCCTATGGGTCGCAGCCGCCCGTGCCACCCGCCTCAAAAGGCGGTGTAGCCTAGGTTCTACCCCCATTGTATGGATCTGAGCTGTTATGGGGACCTCCTCTATCCCCTGGTAGTCTGGTATCCCAACCAGCAAACCCTCTAGGTTTCGTATCATGGTCTCTATCGTGTCATCTCCCGGGGGAGCCATGGCTAAAGCTCTGATGCCCTGAGCATCCCTCTGCGCCTTTGGGGCCAAACCAAGGGGTCTTGCTGGTCCCACATCTGCATAATATAGCGCTTGTCATTAGGACATGTACATGAAAAAATCAAAAACATCATAAAAATCAAAAATAAAAAAATGAGATCAAGTGTCTTACCACTGTCTTCCCACTGCTCTCCAGCAGGCAGCGGCATGTCTGGATCTCCACAGAAGTCTATCCCGACATATGGCCAGTCCTCCACAAAGATAGTCTGCCTCTCCAGCCACTCTACGAAGTATACTCCCCATGCTACTGGTCGACCGCTACTACCTCGTGGCATGACTTGGCCCCATTGGGTGGCCCTCGTCTCCCGGGGGCCCCTAGGTGGATCCAGGACCATATCCTGTAGCTGTAATGTCGGCACCCGCTCCAGCGTGAGCGAGACTAAGATCGACCCATAACCAAACTGCTTCGACTCACCTCGTCAGCAGTTGGTCAGTTGTCTCTTCATGTTCGTTGTTACTGCTGCTGCCCAGTTAAATATGGTTGGGTTCAAACATTCGAGAACCAACCAGAGATGGGCCTTCGAAGCCTCGTGATTGGCCAAGGAGCCCGCTGCCTGAGTCACCATAAAGAGAATAGTATGAAGGGCAATGTCCTCCACCGAAGGAATTTCCACCTTCCCACTCCGTGTCTTGCATGCCCGTGGGCACACCTGAGCCATTAGCATGTACAGGGTATCACCACTAGGTTGCTGCCCCTCCAGAATGGGCAACTCACCTCGGCGTGACAGCCCGGTCAAGAAATAGATATCAGTATAATCAAACTCGATATCGTGGCCTCAGATCACAAATTTCCCATCAATGGGATTGCAAGCCCTGATTAGGAACTCCAGGAGGTGAGGTTGTGCTCGCAGGCGCGGAGTTAGGAAGAATTTGAGCAATCCGCATGCCCACATTGCATTTCGGCACCCAGCATCGACAAAAGCCACTATGTCCTCGTTATCATGAGCATGTTCTTGCCAAACTAATGCCATTATACCCTGCATGATCAAAAAATCTCATTAGGGCCCTGTTCATAAAATTTCACACGTTCATTTATTAAAAATTGTGTTGCGCGGCGTCAGCGCGACTGTTTTTAAAACAGTCGCACTGATAATGGTGCCCTGTGTTATTTTTTACCGGGTCGGAGCGGAAGCACATCACTTTTCCACACTGATCCGGGGGTGGTTAGTGCAAATATTTCCCGATTAGCATGGACCCGATAGGGAAATCCACGCTGACCGAGAGCGGAATGAGCTTCAAAATATCCGCCCAAACCACCACTTCCCACCGTTAAAATGCAGAAAAAACACTTCAAAATGGAGCGCAGGGAGAAATGAACCTACCTGGTGCAAGTTGCAGGATCTTCGGTGCTCGTACGGGATGGAATTTGGTTCGTCAACCTCGCAGCTCCAAAACTCCAAATGGTAACAATAGTAAAAAAAATATTTACCCTCCTATTTATGGTAAAATTTTGGGAATTAAATATTATTTTAATCCATCTGGGTTTTTTATAGTGGTTTTTTACCATATGCTTGGTTCCGACATGGTTTTAACGCATGCTCTCTATATCATTTTGAACAGGTTTATGCGTGCGATTTTCCTTGTCCAGATTATCATGCTGGTGGAGTTACAACAGTTTTATACACACTTGGCTCTGAAACGTCGGCTTTAAGCTCTTTTTCGACGGAAAATAAGAAAAGATATCCGAGTCTCCCTCTCGACTCGTCAAAAGAAACGAGGGGCGGTCGTCTTTTAAAGCTCTTTTTCCGACCGTTTAAACTTAAAAAAGATCACCGGATTTTTGTCGTTTCGAATTCGTTAATGGTCATGAAGCGACGTGGTTTTGATCGCTTTTTTACTTTTTTGGATCAAAGTCACTACTTATGAAAATTAATCCTCGGTCGTAATGGCCGGGCGGTTCTTTCGAACATAGTTTTATACTTTTCCAGGCTCGAGAGATGCAACTTTATGAAAAAGGACAACCCTGGAGTTTCCTTTTCGCTGTCTTTTCAAACTCTCTAAATATGAAAAGGCGCCGAGTTCTTCCTTTGTCAGACTCGTTAAAACTTTAATGACATCGGGTTTTGTCATGATGACACCTCTCAAGCATATGCTATCCCCGTCAAGCTTGCCATCCAAAAATAACTGGGGTACTCGCCAGAAATGGTGGGGGAATAAAGGAATCATAATCATCGTTGTGTCGGCAGTATCTTGCTCTTGAACATGGCACTTGTCTGCATTCGTTTCTGGGTGGGGACATCTCATCTTGTTTCACATTTGCCTCCATGGGTTGGGTTATCCTATTTGTCCATTCATCTGCTCATTTCCTTGTCGTTGTGACCCCTGATCATTTGACATCAAATACTGCCGAATCTGCTGTCGTGCCGCTGATATGTTCAAGAGAAGTTGACCTCTACAGAATACTCAACCTCCCTCTAATATCTCACACAAAACATGTTATCCCTCTCTGTCTCATGTCGTTGATGTGGGAAACATTGTGGCCCACCTTCGATCAAGATCACTTCCTGTAGACTTTAGCTCATTATCCAAGAAGATGACCTAGAGACTCCCTCCAGGTGCCTTAGAGCCTCCATGCCTCAATGGCAGGTTCTTCGTGTTTGACGCAAGGTTTTCTTCATTGGCCTCCGATTGAATGATTCTACTGGTGTTCGACACTGGCTCATTGATTCACACACCGTGGATTGTACCTATAGTACCTTGAGGACCATATTCATTATTGGTGGTATCTCTCGCGTCTGTTAATAATTTTCATCATTGACTGGTAATCAGACGATGTTCTCGCATGTTCGACTTTGACTCCTATATTCGCATGCTTGAACTTGTACTTTGTTCAGGTCGAGTTGGAACACAAGACCCCGGATTGTGCATATCGAGATCCGGGTTGCATTTTGTGGATTATTGTAATCACTATATGACTCATTCATTAGATGGGTGCGACCATGCCTGAGTCCATTCATTGATCCTCATCGGATGGCTGCGTCCATACCTGGGATCCAGTTTTTATGTACTCTGCTATGGATGGTTGCGCCCATACCATGTACATCATGTCTTTGAGCTATCAGTTGTACTACGTGCAGGTTCTTCTTGGTGGTGTTCTAGTTCGGCCAGTTCCGTAAAGCATTTCATCCCTCCCACTCTCTCAGGCTTCATGCTTTAGGGGGCATCTGTTACACAGTAATTTGTCACTGTCTCCCTGTCAGTCTTCCTACTGTGTCATGAGACCAAATTCATCATGCTCATGCTCTCTAATGTGTCCAAATGACCCACTTTGCCAAAGTTTCCTCTATCATCGCGACTGTTTTAAAAATAAACGCGCTGATGAGCGCTCCTGAACAGACTCAGTGCACTACCAATGCAGAAGCACATGCCTTTCCCGCGCTGGTCAAGTTTCATGTGACAGCGCGCTGTTCTTTATGATGAATCGCGCTGATATGACTTTCCTTGTTATTCAGCAGCGATGCTAGCGCTCCAGTGTAGTTATGCACCCGCGATGATCCAGTTTTGGCGAATTTGTTCTAACAGTCGGCCTTCCAGATGACTCCAGACCTGGTTGTTGGCCTTGTAAATGTTGCCCTCCCTTCTCTGGCATGTTTTTTTCGTCATTTGAGGCACCTTCCTTGGAGATAAGCTCATCCTCACACCATCCATGGAGACTTCTTCTCCTATTTAAGCCTCCACCATTGCCATGAGCTACTAGTTTAGAATTGATTGTGTTTAGAGCATTGCTGATAGTGTGTAAGCTTGATAGGAAGCTGGTGTGATAAGTGTGGGATTGCTTTAGTGCTTAAGGAAGGTTGTGAAGTGTCTCCATCTTGTGTAAAATTGTGTGAGAGAGAGAGTTGTCTTGGGATATCTACTTTCAAGGGTGAATGCTTGAAGGACTTGTTGGCTGGACCCAACCAAAGGAGGATTTGACGTCAGAACTTGGTTGTATTCTCTTTTGTTTCATTAATAAGATAAACTAATATCATTATGGTTCCACTCATGTATCTTTGATTATGATGTTTGAGTTGTATCTTTTCTGACCGGTACATAGTTGCATTTCCCGGATTTTATGCTTGTATTTGTCTTGTCCTTTGCTTGTGTAGGTGTATGTTCACGGAGATCATGAGGAGCGCAACCAGCTGAAGCGAAAGAACGAAAGCGACAACCCTTCCACAAATATAAGTGTTGGATTCGAGTTAGGCTCTCATCTTGGCCTTTATTTTGCAATTAGGAACCTGCGTGTTAGCGTGCTTGATTGTTTCTAGACCTCAGTTAGGCTAAAGGGATCGCCTTTGTCTGCAGAGGGGATTTACCTACTCAACAAGGTTATTTTGGCTCTCTCTGTCGATAATTAACTGAATGGAGAACCCTTCACCCATATCTGTTAGTGGAAGAGTCGCTCCCCCTCCTCTGGATCTTCGAGTTCATACTTCTAGACCTTGGTGGTGGCAATGGTGGAACTAAGCTCCACATCGATAATCTGATTCCCTTTGTCATTCCCCTTTGTCAATTTCTAACTCAAAGTCACAACATGCATCTAATTCAGAAGCCTTCAACTCAACCACTAGTGACTTCTAGGCTCAAAAATCACTTGTGTTGTGAGTGGGGCTCTTATGGAACTCACACCATTTCCATGTATCCTTCTTTGCCTTTGTGGTGTTTTTCTTTGATTGCGGCCTCTATGGGTTGTTCTGGGTTGCCTTACCTTGGCTTTGTCCTTTGTTCTCCAGTTGGGGGGCGCCTTTTCCTTTCTTCAGATTCACAGATCCAAAGTCTTACTTCTTCTGTTTAAATTTATGCTCGATCTTGACAACATATCGATAGGTGGTGGCAAGTGAGGAGATGTCTAGGAACTCCATCTCGTCCTTGATGTACTTTTGTAGAAAACCACAGTACTTGAGTTCCAAATTCCACTTAAAATCCTTAACACCCAACTTTTTCTGAAGGGTATGGAAATCATTTGTGAACTTCAACACATCTTGGTCCCTTCCCTACTATAGCATGGTATAGTTTATGTATTTATATTATTAGCTCCCGACAAGGTAATATTGTTCCTTGATGGCATCTCAGAAATAATTCCAAGTGGGTGTGGCTGAAAACAATGAGGATTCCCTCTTGTCCTTTTGTTCATAGTAGGTTTCCCACCGGTCCTTTACATGTGGGGCAGTTTTGAGGAGTGCAAAAGTAATATTTTCCCAATTAGAAAAGTCATGAACTAAAAAATATCCTTCCAATAGATTTAACCATGTATCTATGACATCTGCATCTATCTATCCTTCAAATATGGGAATGTTAAAGTTAACTTGTACCTTAAAAGGAGTGGTGCCTCCAAAGTGGATGTTGGATGAAGATGCGTCTCTTGTGGGTAGTCGTTGAAGGTTCTAGTCAAATTTATCCATCATCACATTCCTTTGTCACTCGAGCGCTTCCTCGATAAATATTTTCAAAGGATCTCTTGCCCCCTTGTCTTTATTTTTTTCCGCCATGGGAGGCCGCAAGGGTTTACGAGGCTGGTCTTGCACAGGTTGAACTAGTTCAAGCCCTAACTCCTTATACCCTGACCTTGTTGGGGACATGCAAAGAAAAAAAGAGAGAGAAGACCGCTTTGATACCATTGATCCAGACGTATTCATGAACGCAACAAAATATAGATATATAGATGAACACATAGATGCAATAGAAATAAAACTTCATTTTATTAATATCAAAGAACTTAAATATGCTTACATAAAAAAATAGAAATAACCTAGCTCGAGTGATGGTAGATTATCTCTGAGAAGAGATGTGGTGGCTACATGCCTTTGAACTATGTTACAATGAGGCTCAAAGGCCTATTTGTTATTGAGAAATAATGGAAAACCCTAAATATCCAAAAACCTAACCCTAGGAGATGAAGCGCCAAAACTTTGGGCCCTGTTTGGGCAAATTAGTACATCAACTTCTCGAGGTCGTAATTTTGGCATATAATCTTAGTTTGGCTATCACAATACCTCATTTCAAATATTTCGAAGAGGAGGTCGAAAAAAAACAAGTAAATTTATTTGGGACTTTTCTGATATCTCTGTTTTCCCGGAAAACATCTTTTAGTCCCTCAAAATGGCTCCAGAAGTTTAGGACCCGAAAAAATACCAAAAATAGTAAGTTGTGCTACAATTAAGGAAACTGAAAAGAAACAATGGCAGGGGTCCAAGTGAAATAGGCAAGTGGCCACTAATATTCACTCTTGTGTTGTGGAATCTTTATATTTGTCGAATGGTTTTCTTCCTTACATTATATTCGGTGGATATGTGTTATTTCATATTGGTCATGCAATAGATTCAGAATTCCTCAAGGTAGTAGTTTTTTCCTATTGTGAACCTTGTTGTATTGAACTTAGTTGAATATCTAACATAAAAAACTATAAATTAAAGTGTAGTTATAGGTAAACCTTAACTAAACACATAGTTTGGCTGTAAAAATCTCGCTTAAAATCCATGTAATAAAGGAAAAATAAGACCAAGTTCATGGGACACATACTCCAAGCTAAATGGTGGGAAAAGCATCCTAGTGGGGTGTCACATTTGATCTATTTATGGCTAAAGAAATTGACAAAGGCATTGGAAAAAGGTAAACAAGCATTAATTGGCATTTATTTATGAAATAATGGAAAATAGGAGAAAATGAAGGTGAAAGGTCACATAATTGCATGTGAGGAAAATTGAAAGAAAATAGACAAAAATGAAGAAAATATAGACCTCAATAATAAAAAGGATTATGTGGATCAGTTCATGGGTTTTTTCAATTCAAATTTTGTCAGTTCTAGCTTGGGGATCTCTCTCTATTCTCTCTCTCGTACTCTTGTACACTTAGAGTTTCTTGGAGCATTGTGGCATGCTTTTGATTTCGAGAAATAAGGTAAAGGAAAAGCAGGGAAGTGTCACAGGGTGGTGGGATCATCATCCACAACTGGATTTATTTGTAGGTATCGAGTTGCATGTATCATTTCTTTTCTAGTTTTTGCATGCATGGTATATGCATGTGGTTATTTGGTTATGATCTGTCATTGACATGGAGGAATGCTTGGATTGACAATGGTTTTTCCTAGCCTTGTGATTTCCTCAATAACCATGGTGTTGTGGATTTTTCCACTTGTTGTTTATGATTGGTGCTCAGGTTCCTTATGGATATGGGTTGAGTTACTAGTTCTTGGAGCCTTGGTTGGAAAAATGCTCTATAGGCCTTGGAACAACTTGGGTTGACTTACTAGTCTTGGAAGGCTTGGTTGGAAAAACGTTCTGGAGCCTTTGGTGGTTTAAGTTACTAGTCCTAGTGTTAGTTTTAGGTATGTTCTATTCTTAGAGAAATTTATTTCAATTTTCATAGTTAGCTCCATATATTTTCCAGATTATCAATCACATCAGCATTAAAGTAAATTGCAAATAGAACATAAACATAAATCATAGAAGACAAGCCAAGACAAGTGGACACAAGATGTGGCACTAGCCAGGCACAAACCCCAATGTGGGGAACCCTTGATCAATTCTTCTTATATGTTCTTCAATAGTTCAGCAAAGGGAGAGAGAGATAGTACGTTTACAACAGAAGTCAACAATTTGAATTATCTAGATAAGAGCATAGATCATCTCTAAGTAGATGATACATGATATTAGTTGAAGACATGCTACTTCAACTGATTCTCTAAGGTGACTCCTTCACCTATCATTGTGCTGCATTTCATCATCATGTTTCACCTCACCGCGCTGCACCATGCTGCACCCATCATCAGTATGCTGCATCTCAACACGCTTCATTAATCATGACTGTACTCATTGTTGTACTGCATTATGTGCCATTGTTGCACCATGATTCCATCCTGACCTATGTGTTGGTTGCACCTTGCTTGCTTGTTGTCCCTTGCTTACCTTTTGTCCCTAGCATGCTTGTTTTCCCTAGCATGTTTGTTGTCCTTAGCATCCTTGCTGCTGCATGCTAGTTGTCCCTTGCATGCTAGCTGTAACATTGCATGTTTGGTGTATTTTTTGCTAAGTACCATAGAACTATCCCTATGTTAGTTAGTTGTCCCTTGCATGTTGCTCTCCTTTGGAGACAGATGCTTCGGCTGTTCCAGTAGTTCCCGGTAGTTCTGGCAATTCTAGCTCTTCCCGGTAGTTCTGACAGTTCCAGCTATTCTCGATAGTTCCTGTTGGCATTATGACAGAGGTTCAGCGCTATGAAACAGGTGTTGTCCTTGATGGCAACTCACTCAAATGACAGATCACAAGTTCAAGCTCTCAGAATGAAAGAAAAAGATATATACACAGGTTCCTCTTAAACAAGTCGCGTATACACACGTGTTTGACGATCAAAAGGCGTGTATACGTATGCACACACTTTCATGCAAGGAAAAGCACGTACATGTGGGAAAACTTATTTTTGGTCCGTGGTATTTAGTCCTTGGTATTTGAACTTATGGTTTTGGACCATGGTATCTTGTCAAAAGTGTTGAACCCAAGTATTTGGTCCCAGGTAATGATTCTAGGTGGTTTTGGTCCATGGTATTGAGTAAGGCCTAAGACTATAAAAGGAGGAGAAGATCATTAGGCAGATTCACTGAAGTATTGAATATCTTATGAAGAGCAAGATCTAGACTACTGGTCATTGGGTTATTATGCATAGCTGGATCTAAACCAAGGAGGAACCTAAGTGCTAGAAGAAGGATAAGTTCTATTGAAGGGTCAAGATCTTAAGGCTTGAAAAGAAGTATCTTTTTGTGATTTTTGATCTATTATATTTGGTGCATGACTTGATCTATAATTCTGATAATCTGGGTATAACTGATTTCTGAAGATTTGAAAAGGGTAATTATCTTTTATAGATCTGTACGCAGATTTGACATTGCAAAAGCGCGTATACACGCAGGTTTGGTAATTCAAAGAAGCGTATATGCAGGTTTGCCTTAATACAGAAGTGTATGCATGTAGGTTTCACATATTGAAGTAGCATACATCTCACAAAATATGTTTTAGCTACTTCTGTTTATTTTTGCAGTGTTCTGGGTTCAGAATTGGTGTCTGGTTACTGTAACTATTTTCTAGTTACAACATTCAGAGAAGTGATTGTTTGAATCAGTTTGGTTGGTGAAAAGGAGATTGGTTGATGTAGATATATTTGATGTTTGATTGATGTCATTGATGGATCCAGTCTGAAAATTTATGAAACGTGGTCCCTAGAATAAAGAGATGGTTGTAGGCTTCTGTAGGTCAACACCTATGTACTAGTACATTAGCTAGTACAAGAGCTAAGGGGGTTGTAGCTCCCTTCCAGGAGAAGCTGGAGAATGAGAGAAGGTTGTAGCCTTTTGCAGGTAGGAGCCTGCGTACTGGTATAAGAGTGCACCAATACAACTATATTGTAAAAAGAAGTTTCTTATTAAAAGAAGATAAAGATGAATTGCAACAGGTAGTTTTCACCCACATTGGGTTTCTACCTAATATCTTATGTTTATATGTGTGATGATCTGTTATGTTTTACTGCACTTGTTTACTGTTCTTAAGGTTAATGAATTTTTGATGCACTAATTAAATATCAACATTTAATGAATCATAAGTTTACTGATATACACTGGTTGCTTTAGACACAGTTGCATATATACGCAGTTTCCCATAACTGAAGTAGCGTATACAAATCTGATTGTGAAATGAAAATTAATTGATTTAATAATATTGATTCACCCCCCTCTCAGTATTATTTCCAACAATTGGTATCAAAGCAGTCCCTTCAAAAGAAGCTTGATCGCTTGAAGGAAGATCTATCATCTTGAGCAACTACAAAAAAGAGGCATCTATCAAGCCACCAATCTTTGATGGGAGCAACTTTGTCTATTGGAAGGTAAGAATCACAACCTATCTTCAATCTCTTGGTACAAAAGTTTGGGATATCATGGAAACAAGATACACATTTCCATCAACAACTCCTATAGATATGACTGGTAAGAAACTGTATGAAACAAATGAAAAGGCTATCAATACTCTATTAGGGAGTTTATCTCAATCAGAATTTGTCAAGGTTATGCAGCTCAAAACCACAAAAGAAATATGGGACAAGATCGTTCTCAGCTGTGAAGGAGACGATCGGGTAAAACGTGCAAAACTACAAACTCTCAGAATTCAATATGAAAATCTCAGAATGCACAATGATGAAAGTGTGGCTAATTATTTCTTACATATAGATGAGATTGTTAATCATATGAAAAAATTGGGTGAAGAAATAAAAGAAGTTACTTTGGTTGAAAAAGTGCTAAGATCCTTGTCTTCTAAGTTTGAATCAAAAGTTTCTACCATAGAAGAAAAGAAGGATCTACAAAGCATTACCATGTCACAGCTGCATGGAATCCTAACTGCTTTCGAAATGAGAAAAGGGGGGCCATCAGACAAGAGAGAAGCCGCATTCAAAGCTTCAGGAAAAGGATATTACAATGAATCGGGACATATGTCAGAA
This sequence comes from Pinus taeda, assembly GCA_000404065.3. Classification (NCBI taxonomy): domain Eukaryota; kingdom Viridiplantae; phylum Streptophyta; class Pinopsida; order Pinales; family Pinaceae; genus Pinus; species Pinus taeda. Next base: position 74,563 of record APFE031756221.1, on the reverse strand, counting down.
GGACAGGAAGAATCAAACTTTGTCAAGAAACTTCAACGTGGTTCTGGAAGATTCAGAGGTAAGCTACCTTTCAAATGCTTTGCTTGTGAAAGAGTTGGTCACTATGCAGCCAAGTGTCCTCACAAAGACAAGCTTGACAAAGGTAAGGAACCAATTAGATGGAAAAGAAAACATAATGTAAGTAAGAAGAGCTATTATACTCATGAAGATAGAGATGGATTTTCAATTAGTGATGAAGATGAGCAATGTAATGATTATAGACTTTTTGATGGCTTTTGAAGATGATGATTTCTTGGATGTTATAGATGAAGATGATCTCTATGAAGAAATTTCTAAACTTAAAATCCATTTAGAAGAAAAGAGTATGATCATAGATACTCTGACAGTCCAACTTGCTAAAAGGGAAAAACACAATGAAAAGTTAGAATGTGAAATTGTGGGACTTAGAAAAGGTATTGAGAAAACAAAATCTCTTAATCTTAGATTTGCTAAAGCATCTGAAACTTTATATGAGATTATCAAAGTGCAACGTTATCCTCTAATCAAGACGGGTCTCGTATATTCTGAAGAAGCATCTCAAGCACAGAAGCCATCCACCTCCAAAAGTTATCTTGATGCAGCAAGGAAAAGTGAACAGGTTCACAATCAATAGCAAAACGCAGATCACTAGGTAAATAAGGGTTAATCTACTTTAAGGATGAACAAAGATCACCAAGTAAATCGGGGGCAATCTACTTCAAGGATGAACAAAAGCTACAACTAATCGCAGGTAAATCATTCTCAATTTGCCTCAAGAATAAATGCCTATGGAACTATAATCACCAGGATGGTAGGTTTGATAATCGAAGGAATTTCTTCAATGGCCAATGTTTCTCTTGTCATAACTTTGGACAAAAAGCAGCTCAATGTGTTGCCTACAAGACCATCATGACCAGAGAAGCACGAAATCAAGGGAGTGTGACTAGAATCATGAAAATAACCTACAATAACTTTTCTCCTCTTGAAAATGAAATAGAATGTTCTATTTGTAACAACTTTAGTCATAAAGATTTTGAATGAAAAAGTAGGTTTCGGCAAACAACTCAGAAGGAGAAATCTTCATTGAGTCCCAAAACATGGAGAAACAAAGAACCACGACCAAAAATATGTGGTATAGCCTTATATGCGGAAGGACAGGAAAATTAGTGGCACATCGACAGTGGATGCTCGAAACATATGACAGGTGATAAAGAAAAACTTCAGTCATATAGTGCTTTAGAAAAGGAAAGGAAGGTCTCATTTGGAAATGACATCCCTGCACTCATAAAAGGTAAAGGTTCTGTTCTTTTGAAAGAAAAGGCCACAACTGGAAATTTCATGTATGTTGATGGCTTAAAGCATAATCTATTGAGTGTCAGTCAAATGTGTGATCAAGCAAATGAGGTAATATTTCGATCAAATGGATGTATTGTTCGTAAGCTTGATACAGGAGAAACAATGATCAAAGGCATAAGAAATCCTAATAATTTATACATACTCAAGGGAGGACAACAACAATGCTATCTAAGCAAGAATGATGAACACTGGCTATGGCACAGAAGATTGGGACATCTAAGCTTCTCTCAAATAAGGAAAGCATGCAAATATCAGGCGGTTTGTGATCTCTCTAACATCAGAATTCCAGACAATACAATATGCAAATCATGTCAGTTTAGTAAACAAACCAGAACTAATTTTCCTGAGAAGGAAGGATCAGCTAGTAAGCCACTTGAACTTGTCCATACTGATGTATGTGGTCCATCTAGGAAAAGGTCACCTCGAGGAGAATAATAATTTGTATTACTCATTGACGACTTTTCCAGGATGTGTTGGATGGGTCTCCTAAAGCATAAAGATGAAGCTTTCGAAAAGTTCAAAGCATTCAAAGCCTTGGTTCAAAATGAATCAGATTGCATAATCAAATGCCTCATGTCAGATCGAGGAGGTGAATTTACCTCGGATGAATTCTTCAATTTTTATGAAGAACATGGAATAAGAAGGGAATTCTCTACTGCAAGGACTCCTCAGCAAAATGGAGTAGTAGAAAGGATGAACAGAACGTTTCAGTAAATGGCTCATGCTATGCTTGATGAGTCTGGAACTCTTGCAACCTTCTGGGGTGAAGTTGCATTTGTTGCCGTTACTATTCTCAACAAGACAAACGTCTGGGTAAACAGCACGCAAACTCCTCATGAACTTTGGTATGGTAAGACTCCTACTGTAAAATACTTCAAAATTTTTGGAAGCAAATGTTACATCAAAAGGACTAATGAAGACCTTGGAAAGTTTGATCCTAGAGCAGATGAAGGCATTCTCCTTGGTTACTCTCCCCACAGCAAAGGATATAAGTGTTACAATAAAATACTTGGAAAAATTGGTTAAAGTATTGATGTAGTGGTTGATGAAGAAGGAAATATTCCTAGGCACGTAAAATCTGAAGATTTCGAAGATGATGAGGACTATCCTTCAACATCCAATCAGACTTATGATGAAGAAGAAACATATGAGGCACCAGAAGAATAGATAAGGGTAGAAGAAAAGACTCCATCTAGGTATGTACAGAAGAATCATCCAGAGACTCAAATTTTGGGACAGAAAGAGGCAGGTGTACAAACAAGAAGAACTATTTCAGAAGCTTCAAGTTATCTAGCATTGCTTTCCTCCACTAAACCATGAAATGTAAGTGAAGCATGCAAAGATGAATGCTGGGTCAAGGCCATGAATGAAGAACTTGATCAGATTGAAAATACTATGTTATGAAACCAGCTCAAGAAAAGATAGAAAAGATAGATCAACGCCTTAGAATTCAGCCTCTTCGAGGGGGAAACCTCCTTTACATTACATAAATGAACAATTCTTCGATGATACAAATGACAAAACCTCCTTTCTAATATAGGAGTCTAAGGAGTCACAATATAACCCAGCCGACCTAACAATAATAATATAAAGCCACAAAAATAACAATAGAGGGATTCTATGGGGCACAATAATAACAATATGGGGATAATAGGGGCACAACAATATTAATAAGGGGTATTACTACTATAGTAATGGGGTAATCACTAGTATTATAGGGACCCAACATGGACTCCATGCCCAATGGTTTTTAAGTTCACCCAACCATTTCATCCTTATTGAAAAATATGGCCACCTAAACTCAATTGCACAAAACCTTCTACTACAATGACCATAGGGTAGTTGAGTTTTACGGAGAGAGCCCTCTCTGAGTTGAAGGGCTAGCTTCAACCTACAAGGTTGGTTTGCGGTTACCTTAGTTATTTCCTCCTACAGCCAGGGAAATTTTTGAGTGATAACATTTTGGCGTCGTTGTCGTGGAACGAAAAAATATCTTTCCCATAACGGTTTTATTATTGAAGATCAAACCTATGAGAGCAAACAAAGATTTTTATTCCAAATTGGTTGAGAGATGTTTTCTCTTGCGACTCCACATTGTGATCTAGGGTGTTCACACATGGAGGAACCCAGATCCGAATCCACCTCAGATCTTGTCAAGCCCAGAAAATTTGTTCAGAAAAAAGACTCTCAAGGAGACAGGTACAGTTGATTTAGAAAGATATTTTCCTTTACACCAAAGCTTGAAACTTTTGAAGACTTAGTGCTAGATGTTAAATTTGAGAGTAGCTTACTCAGATCTAAGTCTGAAAGCAATTTGTTAGAAATTGTCTTAGATCCAACAGATCTTAAGATCTTTACCCTTGGGCCCTCTATCCCTTAAGTAGTTATAACACCCCAAGATTTAGAGCTTTGGTCCCATTTTTGGAAATTGGAACAAAAGATCCAAGAACTTCAAGAAGTAGTTGATAAGTCTCCTACTCATTCTTATATTATCTCATCTTTGTCTACCCCGGCTACTTAGTCATCCTCTGGGGTTTTTAGCAGTGCATTCCATAAAATATTACTCCATCAATCTCAGTACCTGTAACTTCTGTTGTTTTTACCCCTATTATCAGTACAAGTTTACATCACAAACCTATGGCTGGCTGATATGCTCCTTTGAATCTTCCAACACAGGTCCATGTTCTCCCACAGAATTATGGACAATGTCTTATTCTGTTTGATGGAACTGGATATTATACTGCTCAATAGCATATAGAAAAACTCAATGATTTCATAGATTTGGAATAAGTTGATCATGATGATGTAAAATTGAAGTTGTTTGCACAGAGTCTTCCTAGCAAGGTAAAGAAATGGTTCAGATCTTTGCTTGCAAACAGTATTAATCACTTTCAAGATTTTGAATGGTTGTTTCTTACCAAATAGGAGGTGAAGAAAAACCCATTGCATATTTTGGCTTAGTATAATGCACTTAAAAGGAATCGAGGAGAATCTATACAAGAATTCACCGTCAGATTTAACAAGATATATAATTCTATCCTAGCTGAAATCAAACCCCCTCCTCTTCTAGCTTTTCTACATTATCCTGAATACTTTGATGCCGAGTTGGCTTATCAACTGTGTGAAAGAAACCCTACTACTTTGGAGCAAATGCAAAGTAATGCAATTGGAGTGGAGGCTACATTAGTGGCAAAGGAAGCAAAGATGAAGGCTGAAAGAAGAGTAGGTTTTAAAGAAGAGACATCTTCATCCCCTGATTTGAAGTTTGATGTAACGTTGAAGACTATGGAGAAGCTAGTAGATAAATTGACCCCTCCTCGTGAGCAACCTCAAGTCAGAAATCCTAATTTTAGGAGGCCCCAAGCTGCTCAGAATCATCCCAGAGAGTAGAAAGCTCCTAAAGAACAACAACCCATTATTTGTCCTCCTTTTTCAGAATCATTTATAGATGAGGACACAAATGAAGAACAAGATCATTAGATTGGGTGCTCTGATGACGAGGAGACCCAAGTTTTTTGCCACCAAAGAAGAACATAACCTTTTCGTTGGATGCTCGAGAGAAAAAGACAATGTTTATCTTTGTAATTCAGTTCTTTATCAGCAAGGGTACAATAATGTAGTGGAAGATTTTCAAAGACAATACAATCTCAGAAACCATAATGCTCCAATCAAAGCTCCACCATGAAAGATAACAGCTGAACGACTAGTTGAACCTGGAAAGGAGATACTAAAGAGGCTAGAAGAGGCAAATAAGGATAATCTGAAGGAGCCAAAGAAGGACAATCCGAAAGAGACCAAAGATGCAGAAAAAGTACAATCAACTTTCAACCTGGACTCTGAAATCAGTAAGTTAAAATTATCCATTCCTTTTGCCAAACTTTTGACAAATGAGAAATATAGGAAGAGAATTTCTACTATGATTAAAAATTCAGAGATTGATCAAGTCAACATAGTTTCACAAAATTATTTGAACCTAGATGATGATGTTCCCGAATTTGTATTTGGCCCACATCTCACAAGTGCAAAGGATGATGTGCCTCCTTTTTATGCAAGTCTAAATGTACATGATTTGATTCCTCATAACACAATGTTAAACTTTAGGGTCTCACATAATCCCATGCCTAAACTAGTCATGGACCATCTAGGACTTCAAATTACTAGAACTTATAAAAATTTGTTCTCCTTTGATTCCAGAAAGGTCAAATGCTTAGGGCTGGTTAAGGATTTATTTGTCACCTTAGGTCAGATTCCTGCTAAAGCTATTCTGATGGATATAGTAGTAGCAGACATTCCTTCTAGGTTTGATATGATTTTATCCTGATCTTAGGCAACAGGATTGGGAGGAACACTACAGATGGATATGACTTATGCTTCTATACCATTGTTTGGTCAAATGAAAAGACTATATTGGGAAGTTCAAATGGCCTATATGGTGAGCAACAAGATGTAGTCAGATAATCATCCACTATATGCAGTGGACATAGAGTTGAGGTCAAAAATCTTCTTCAATGATTGTTGTGTTTAGGGAGAAATGTCAACAACAAATGAAATTTATATTCAACAGAAACCGATTCAGGACTCTTCATACGAGTCTAGAAATTATACTTCGATGGATCTACATGTGAAAAGGGCTAAGAAGAAGGTATGTGGATTTATCCACCAGATTGTATAAGTCAATTTCATTCTTATCAATTGTTGTTTGAGTATTTAAATAACATAGCAGAGTATGAAGCTCTCGTTATTGGTCTAAATCTGTTACGAGAGCAAAATGAGCAAAAAGTTCACATTTTTGGAGATTCGGAGTTGGTTGTGAACCAAGTTAAGTCTGTCTATCAAACTAAGCATCCGAGAATGAGAGCTTACATAAATGAAATTTGGGATTTTTTTGATAACTTCTTTATTGAACATGAAATCTCATTGATACCAAGAGAGAAGAATGGAATTGTAGATGCTCTAGGAAAGGCTGCTAGTACATTAAGAGCTTTGTTGTATTCAAATGAAAATTATGAGATAAATGTTAGACTCTGCCCTTCAATTCCAGAAAATACACAAAGTATTGGCAGGTTTTTGAAGATGACCAACAGATCAAGAGATTCCTGGAGAGAACAAATGAATTCTCTAGCACTCTGATGGAAAGACATGAAGATGAAGTTGCAGATGAAAATTATGAAACAATAGACTTTTTGAATGTTGTAGCAGGAAAGGAAATTATTCAGCTCAGTAATAATTTGATTCCTAGAGGGTTAGTATGTTTAGAAATATTATTTGATTCTAATGATGTAGCATTGAAGCCAAGAATTCTGCCAGTTGAGGGGGAAATGGAGGATGGCAATTTGGGAACCAAAATCAACCCAAAAGTTGTCAAAGTTTCCAGCACTTTGAAGAAAGAGCAGAAAACTCAGTGTGCAGAATTATTGAAAGAATTCACTGATATATTCGCTTGTAGGTATGAGGATTTGAAAATTTATGATCAATCCATTATCCAACATACCATACCACTTAAGGAAAATGAGAAATCATTCAAACAGAAGTTGAGGAGGATAAATATGAAACTACTGCCATTGATTGAGAAAGAAGTGAAGAGGTTGATGGATACAAAGATTATCATTCCAATTAGATTTTCCAAATGGGTGGCAAACATGGTGGCAGTAAGAAAGAAAAGTGGGTAAATTTGCCAGTGTGTGGATTTTAGAGATCTAAATAAAGTCTCAATGAAGGATAATTATCCTTTACCTAAAATGGATCACATTCTCCAGAAGGTGGTTGGTTTAGAAAGGATTTCCATGCTGGATGGCTTTTTAGGATACAATTAGATTTTGGTTAACCCAAAAGATCAGAAGAAAACAACCTTCACCACACCATGGGGTACGTTCATGTACTCTAAGATGCCATTCGGACTCATGAACACAAGAGCCATTTTTCAGCACACGATGGACATCGGCTTTGCTAATGAAAGAGATAAGTTTGTGGTGATTTATCTAGATGATATTATTCTTTTATCAAAGTCTGAATCTGACCATTTGAAACATCTTAGAACATTTTTTCGTAAGTGCAGGAAATTCAGAATTTCTCTTAATCCGAAGAAATCCCATTTTGCAATGAAAGAAGGTAAGTTGTTGGGGCATGTAGTGTCAAAGGACGACATCAAGATAGATCCCAGTAGAGTGACAACAATCCAAAATATTGACCAGCCAAGAAGTAAAAAGGAAGTGCAATCTTTCTTAGGTAAAGTGAACTTTCTGAGGCATTTCATTCCAAATTTTGCAGAAATCCTGAAAGTAACAACATGAATTCTTAAGAAAGGGAGTGAAATCAAGCAGACTAAAAAAGTGAATAATTCCTTTGATGATATCAAGAGAGCCTTAGGCCAAGCGACTCTACTCATTAGTCCTGATTTTTCAAAAGATTTCATAATTTTTTCTTTTTCTTCCTAACACACTATTTTTGGCGTGTTGCTTTAGAATGATGCAGGACAAGAACAACCCATCTCCTTTTTCAACAGGGCATTGAGGGATACTAAACTAAAGTACAATATTCTAGACAAACATGCATATGAATTGATCAAAGCACTAAAGGGTATAAATTTTGTTTTTGATTTATCAGATCTCCCAGATGAAGAATTAGTGACTGAATCTGAAGATTGCTTTAAACAATGTTTGTGGTATACTGATATTGTTTACATTCTGAAAAATTTCCAAGTGCCACTAGGAATAAATAAAACCCAAGTTAGATTCTTGAAATTGAAGTATGTTAAGTATTGTGTTTTGAATGGTTATCTTTACTGGAAGGATCCTCAAGGTATTTTGCTGAACTACCTACTAGAAAATGAAGCTAAGAAAATGAGTAAAGAGTTTCATCAAGGATTATGTGGAAGGAATCATTATTGGAAAGCCACATTAGATAAGATCTTGAGAGCTGGTTTCTATTGACACACTTTATTCTCTAATGTTAGAAAAGAAGTAGCAGTGTGTCACAAATGTCAGTTGTTTGAGCATAATTCAAAGCTAATGTCTTTACCTTTGAAACCTATTTTTATAGAAGCACCTCTCCTGCAATGGGGCCTTGACTTTATAGGTGAAATTCATCCAGCATCATCAACACATCATCGATGGACATTGATAGGGATAGATTACTTTACTAAATGGATTGAAGCACTTCCAAGAAAGCAAGTTGTTGATCTTGTAGTTATTCAATTCTTAGAAAATATTCTTTATAGATTGGTTGCCTAAAGAGGATAATTACTGATAATGCCCAGTGTTTCAAGTCTAAGAAGTTAATGAAATTCTGTGAAGACTACCATATTATACTCAACCATTCCACAACCTATTACTTTCAAGGTAATGGACTTGTAGAATCCTCTAATAAGAGTTTAGTGAGAATCATTAAAAAGTTGTTAGAAGATAACAAAAAGGCTTGGCACACAAAGCTTAAGTTTGCCTTATGGGCAGATAGAGTTAGCACTAAAAGGTCAATTGGTACTTCTCTTTTTCAGTTAGTATATGGTGTTGATGCATTATTTCTTGTTTCAATTGGAATGTTTGTTATGAAATATTTGCAAGAGTTGGGAGAAGAACCAAATCAGCTACAGAGGAGGATTAATCAGCTAACTAAAGTACAAGAAACTAGAGAAAGGGTATATGAAAAATCTCAAGAAGTACAAGATCAAATCAAAAAGGTTTTTGATAGAAAAACCGAGGATGATTTCAAATGCCAAGACCTAGTTCTAAAATGGTATGCTCACATTGAAGATAAAGGTAAACATTGGAAGTTTGAAAATGTGTTAAAGGGGCCATACATAATTGCAACTTTCCTAGCAAAGAGCAATTTCGTTTTGGAAGTTCCACATGGGGAATCTTTATGAGGAGGTCCAGTTAATGGACATTTCTTGAAACACTATATTTCTTGAGCATGTGATGATTTTCAAGTTTCATTGTACATATCCATATATTTTGAAAGTATTTTGCCGATATGGAAGAATTTTATAAAGGACTTGAAGCCCGAAGTCAAGGACCTAAGGTTCTGCTAATATTGATCAGAAAAATAAGAAGTTTTTCAGAAACAATTGCATTTTTTCCTTTCAAGTTCAGAGTCTGTAAAATCATATTTTAAATGATGAAGTTTTATTTTTTAGTCAGCTTTTCTTTTAGCTAAGTTTTGTAATGGATGAGACAACTAATCTATGGGAGGTTATTGCTTCCACTATTCTGTTAATCTAGGTTGTCATTGATGTCAATATAGCAATGTTTGTGATGGAAAATTCTTTGATACATGATTCCCATTGATGCCCATTGATCATAATACTCAAATTTTGATATATGATGATATGATGAGATGCAAAACCCAAGTGAATTGAACAGCAAATGAAGCATCAATTGAATAGAAACTGAACAATAGATGACGCATCAATTGAACAACAAATAACGCAGGAGGTCAATTAAACATCAAATGACACAGTAGATCCAGTAGAGCAATAGCGATAATAGAGAAGTAAATAAGAAAACTATCGGAAGAGCGGAAGAGTAAGAGAAGTCACAAGAGCAACAGCTACACGAAGAGCGGGAGTAGGAAAGTACAGACTTCCTTAATTGTGGTTGAAGGCCCACACTCAATCTTAGCCATCGATATCATAGTCAACCATTAGATCATGGTCAACTAAAGGAGTTAAGGCCATTGTTAATCCATGTGCCAATCGAAGTCCCACAAACCGTTGATTGCGATGAGTTGCGGACCCGATTGCTCCAACAGAACATGCTCTATTGTTATATCACATCCGCATACCGGAACTACCGCATCAGAAGTTATGTAATGCAAAGGAATGTCACACTAGAAATCTGTGATTGTGATATATATATACTGACCCACAGGACCATTACAATATGTCGTAATACAACATCGCATCTACCACATCGCAAGCCTCTTTAAAGCCTTGCCACATTGAAATCTGCCGATTGCGATATGTATTGCATACCAGATCATTTTATGGTAACAAATCTATCGAAATATCGCATCCGTCGCATATTGCAAGTCTTGAAGAGATGTAACGATGGAAAACTTCCGATTGCGATAAGGTTGTGGACCCAACAGGTTTATTAACAACTGCTTAAGATCGTATCGCATCCGCTCCGTTAGCAGTAGTGGAATCACTATGTTATGTGCAAACCTCCAAAAGTTGCAATTGCGGGATTAAAGGAATGATGTGGCATGTGGGATCTCCAATATGGGAATAACCTCTCTTGTGATGCGATTTCCGTGAATAATTAAGTCTGTGGAGGAAAGGGCCTCTCTGATATAATTTTAATATGTGACATCATAAGTCGGCCTCTCTTCCAAATGAACATGTCGTTTGAGTATTGGTGAACTTGAAGAGTCAAAGGAAGCTGAAGATCGAGAAGTCGAAGGTCAAGGAGCTGAAAGGTCCAGCGAAAAAGGAAGCCAAAAGTCAAGCGTATCAGGCATCTATAACAGAGAACAAGGAAAAGTTCACTATGGTTGTACTGGAAGAAATAGAGGAAGTTGAATGTCTGGCAGACGTGGAAGAAACAGAGGAAGTCAAAGGTCTCGCAGACACAGAAGGTGCAGTAGAAGCCAAAGGCTGAGCAAAGAAGGAAGCCAAAGGTCCAGCAGGACAGAAGGAAGCCGAAGGTCTAGCAGGACAAAAGTGGAAGCCGAATAGCCAGTGGAAGATGAATATCTGTTTGACCTCGAACCAACCAAGTAAGATTTCATCAGTCATCAATTGAAGGGAGCAGTAGGCAACATAAGTGTTGAAGTACTTGTGAGTTTGGTCCTTGGAGTTGGTGCTCAATATATAGTAGAGGGTTGGAGACCTTGGGGTTGGTGCCTCAGAATTGGAAGGATTGGTGTCCTTGGAGTTGGTGCTCCTAAATCCAAGGCTAGTGCCCTAACAAGACAGGGTTGGTGCCCTGGAGGTTGAAGTCTCATAAAAAGTCCAAGTTGGTGCTCGGGAACTAGTTGAAGCCCTATATACATTGTACTTGATTTATTGTAAAGATTATATTAATAAAAGCATTTATTCCTGTTGTTCATTTTGTGTTCTAAATATAAATGATTTAACTGTTAAAAATAACAATTGAAAAGGAATACTGATTCACCCCCCCATTATTTCCAACATATTCATTGACAACATCCCCATGGAGCTAGCTGTTATCATAATAAATTTTTCGCATTTTTAAATCTTTTTTGAAAATGCTAACAATTTTAGTGCCAACGTTCAAATTTGTAATAAACAAGGATGTTTGAAGTCTTTTTTCAACCACTGGAAGGATCTAGAGCTTCATCGAACCCTTTCCATTGGAAATTTCTCTAAATCATCTTTCCAACAGTATAAAGAACTTCCCAAAAGGACCTCAGAATCAAAATTTATAGCATTTTGAAGTTTGCTCTTCAAAACTAGAAAATAGAGGGAAAATGCCTAAGTATGAAGAGTCTCGAATCCTGCATATCGGCGTTTTTTGAAGCAACAACAGATTTGGAGCACATTGCCAATTAGCAATCGTCGATATCGGCAATCGGAGATAGGAGGTCCAGGGAAATCGGCAATCAGAGGTACATGGCACTGAGCATATCAACGTTTGATGATTGATGAATTGCAAACAAGGCAAATTGGCATATCGGAGAAAAGTGAGATATGAATGTTGCGATAAAGTGTTAAATTTTTTAGCACCTAAATCTGCCTTAGGCTGAAGGAAGGCAAAATTCAGGGTAACCACAAACCACGCTCAGTTTGGTAGCTATCCCTACTAGAACAGGAGAGGGCTCTCTCCGAGTCACGCTCAGTGAATAGATACACAATATGGTCTGAGATGACTTGCAATGAATATTGATTTTAGGCTAGGTAAATAAATATGGAAACAAGAGGCAATTTTTGATAAATGACTGAGTTTCTGGGATGTATGGGACCATCGAATAGCATGAGCAGAGAATTTAACTCAAAGGCACCAGATTACTTCGTGAGGCAAGACAGGTGGAAAGTCTAGCAATTAAATTTGAAATAATGCGAAATGGAAAGATTGTTTAGGAGGGTGAAAAGGGCATAAACACATGAATCCTTTTCAACAGAAGAAGAACACAGAACGTGAAACTTTCCCACAGGCAGAGCAATAAACATGAATTCTACCTTATCTTACTCAGAAAATTTCACTTGAAATGAATATGAATGAACTGTGAAACATAACGAAATACATATGAAACAGAAAGAGAATACATTTGCTACACTCACACCACATGAATCTCATGAACCAAAACCGCTGCCTTTCGTTAATTCTTTGTCAAAATATACAATGAGTAACTGAGTTTCTCTCCCACAGTCTCCCAAAAATTACAACCAACCCTTTACAAATGGTTTTACATATAATAAATAGACTTTTCCATTGGGAAATGGAACGACCCGAAGTTGGGGAGTTTTTCAAATCATTACAAACTGGAAATGGAAATCCAACCATTAGTGACAGGTGCAGCGTTACAAAAATCACAAATTGCTTGGGTGACTGCTCGCCTTCCTTTTCCACTTGGATAGAAGCCACCCTTTAGTGAAAATACTTTTTAAACTTTACCTTAGGTGCTGAGAAAAGTGTAGTGTAAATGAGCAGGCCCACTTGGAGAAAATCGCAAATTGAAATGTCACGGAGCGGAAGTGATTTTGGCCTTTGGGTCTCTGTGCGCCGCACCCAAAACTATATGCGTCATGCCACTTTGGAGGAAATTTTGAGATACCTGATGAAGTCCAAATGGTGCCCAAGTGTGCTTGTTAGAAAGCCCTGCCTGTCTACTTTCCAACCCAAGTGGAATTTCTGAATTTGGTGCTCATTTGCCCCTCCAAAACTTCAATTTCCCAAGACTGCTTCCTGTGTGTCAAAATAGGGGTAGAGAGGTCATTGTTTGAGTGTTTTTGACCTCCTGGGGACTCAAAACTTGCCCAAACTTCTTGGCCATGCACCAACAGTCATGATTTTTCATGCTAAATCCAAAAATGCAAACCTTTTGTGATTTGGAGCTCCCCATCATCAGCGCCATGCCACTAGGAGAAAAACCCTGTTTTGTGCACAAAACTTTGTCAAATGACCAAAATTGTCCCAAATTTTTTTAAATTTGAGCTAGAGATTCTCTAATAAGTGCTATGCTAGGCCACAGAGGCTTCAACCAAGATTCGAAGCCGATCTTTCTCTTTTTGCCTCTTTTGTCATTTTGTTGCTCTCCTCAATTTCGCCTTCAAACTCCTTATCCGAGCCTTTGAACTCATATTCTGTGCCCTGTAGTGATAAACCATCCGCCTCAATAATGTTTTGTCCTTGTCAGCCTTCTCTGGCAGTCCCTCAAGGTGGAGGTTGATCCACTCGAGCCAAGACTCTCGGTCATTGTTAATCTCTTGCTCTAATGGAGTGAGCTCAATCCTCCTATGTTGGGCAGACTGGCGATTCTCGCGGATGTTTTGCAGCTCCATGATCTCATGCTGGTCTTCGAGTTGTTTGCTCCTCTGCTCCAAATACCTAATAATCCACTTAGCCCTCTCCAAATTGAGAGACAAGGCTTGGATCTCCATTTGCTACTCTTGGATGGTCCTCCTAAGTTTGGCACTCTCCACATCTGTATCATCATCATGAATGAGGATGAAGTCGGCCTCTCGTTCACCTGATGGCCCCTCGTCATGCATGGGCCTCTTGCCCCTGTCCTGTACCTGTGTTGCCGATGTTGGAAGCGAGGCCCCTTCCACCTCGGGTAGAGATAACACTCGCTTTGCTGCTGCGAACAAATGTCTACTGCCTCTCTGATAGCTGATGAATACCAGCATAGTAGCGGTCTCATGGTGCTCATACTGATGAGAAGGACCACCTATCTCATGTTCAACCTCTGATAGTACCTGTGAAGTGCTGAAGAGGTCACGGGAGATGAAATCATCCCAAGTAATTCCCTGTAATCCTAGTTGATGAACCACCAAAATCTTAATAAGAGCAAAATGATAAACATTGTTAAGTTGCTGCTGAGGGGTTTTGTGTTTCATGAAGGTGTTCATCCTCTCTATGTTCCTGCAAATGAAATATGGGATGTTCATCATCCATACCCTGGTAAAATGCATGAGCAACCTGATGTGATAGGCATATCAACGAGAGAACCTCCCTTCACAGCTGAAATATTTCGTGATCAACTTCATGAGTGGAGCATATTCATCTTTCAGATATCGGAATGGAAAGACTCTTTTGAGTTGCCTCAAGAAACTAGCCTTAATGTAAGGCTCATAATGCTACCGATCGACCTTCTGTTTCTTGTGCCATGGTTCTCCAATGTTCGGTATGCCGATTGCTAATCAGACAGTTTTAGGTGTCAGTGTGAAGGTGACACCGGCCAAGATAGAGTGATCTCCATGTAAGTGAAGCACAAAAAGACAAGCCAACTCATGATGAACTCGAACATTAGCCACCTTTTGAAAAAACTCAAAACATGACAGATGCTGGAAACATGACATAGCAAGAGGGCAGGCCTGCAATTCTATAAGGGTGGTTGGTTCATCCCTAACATGTTTGCCACTTTTATGATGTCTCCGGGGAGCCTGTTCTTCTGAGAATGAATCACTTTGGGTTTCCATCTCATACTCCGATGAATGCTCAGATGCCATGACTGCTGTATATGGACTGTGCTTGGACTGCCATTTGATGATGTATGAAACTATGTGTTGTTATGAATTCTGCCACCAAGGGGAACAATGCAAAAGGGACTGTTAGGAAGGGGAATAATATGATGGGATTAGGGATTATGGGGAGAAGTTTTGTTTAGGGACGTGTAGAAGGGTTTGGGGATTTTATAAGGTAGGATTTTGGGGTTTTATATTTGACAAATGAGTGGAGGGGATAGGGAATAGGGGTTTAGTAATGTTTTAGGGTATGGAAAGATGGGAAAAATGGAATAGGGGGGAAGGGAACGATGGAAAGAAGGGAAAGGTGAAAGGGAGGAGGAACCTTGGCATCAACACAATCAAATTTGCAATCCTAAGAGCAATGGTTTTAATGATTTCAAGTGGTAGGGTTTAGGAGTTTTTATTGCAACTATAAACGGCCATAAACCACCATCATATTCATAAAAATATATGAGCAACCGAGATGTCGACCCTACCTGTCAAATTCAAGGGATTCAAGGCGATTTGTTGCAATTTTGGAGCCAAATCGGGCCTTTGTGGATGTGCGCCGCACAGCATACCCAGTGCACTGTGCCCTTTGTGTGCCCCGCGCCCTTTGTGTGCGTCGCGCCCGTGTAGTTTCACCACTGTGTGGTAGCGCCCAATGCGCCGCGCTCCCTGTGTGCATCGCGCCCCTCTGCCTGTGCGCCGCGCCTATGAAAACACCCCCAACCTCACTCAAAACGCGTGCTAGCTTCTCACAATCACTTTGCAATGTTTCTCTCTAACCTTGGTGTGCAAAATGACATTGTTCCTTGTGGAAATTATTTATAAAGACATTTGGAGTCATGGTTTTGATTTTTGTTTCTTCAAAACCCACTTTGATAATGTTTTGTTTTGGTACTTTTCCCTGATTTAATGCAACTCTGTATTTCACTTTTCCCTTCGAATTTTTAGCTAAAATGATGAAATTTTCGGCACTTTTTGTAGGTGTTGTTGACATGGCATTTGGCCAAGGAAACCATGACTGCACTTGAAGAGATCAACCAGAAAACTTTTTTGAAAATTATCACAAATGACACACTATTTGACTTTTCTTCAAAACAAAGTTTTGAAGAACAGTGGTAATCTGTCAACATGACAATGAAAATCTTTAAATCATAACTTTGTAAGGGCCTCCCAATGGCCTGCATGGATTTATTGGACATGTTTGAAGACCAATTTATCTGATCCCTAGACCTAATGACTGAAAATAACTCTTGTCCATTAAAAGATCAAACATTGACTGTCATGGACTTTAGTGAACATTGATGAAAAGACCTAAGCCA
>APFE031756221.1:27756-53316 GCA_000404065.3 Pinus taeda | reverse complement strand
TATGTAACACAAAATCATGCAATCTTAAACTGATATAAAAAGGTGGCACATCACTATCAGGAGACTCACCATTCGATGTTGGCCCAAAAATCATTTCGGGTTGATCATCTTCGACATTAACCATGTCAGACATTGGGTCAAAATTTAAAATTTTAGACACTTGCCCTCTATAACTGTTGTTCCTCATTATTTCAGTCAAGAGAATGGATACCTTCAATTTAGAAATTTCATTCTCTAAATTAAAAGCGGGAACCGTTTCTACCTCTTTGACTAGGATTTCTTTCCTTTCCTTTTCTTTCGATGCAATTGGCTGATTTGATTTTTCTACTGATGATGATTTGCAGCTATCCGAATCAACCGCCTCCTTTCCTTTCCTTTGTGCAACTGATGAATCATTCTTTGATGCCTCAACGTCCTTCCTCTTCTGAATTGGTTTAACCGACACGTCTCTGTTTCTAAGTGAATACCGCTGCTGCTGGGCGGACAGAGCATTCATATAGCCTCTTTGGTACTCATCTGATTCTTCCTCTAAAACGGTGTCATTTGCTAGAATGAAATCTGCATCTTTGTGTACAACCAAACTTTCTGCATACTCCTCATCCTCGGTAATATAAATAGGCAAATCATCCGGAGTAAAGAAGTGGTTTTCCTCACCTATTATATTCCTGTCCTCATCTGACTCCAGTCCATGCACAAAATTTTGTTACAAAGGTGTTTGTACTGGCTGCTGTGCTGTTTGCTCTTGGGCTTGCTGATTTCTCTGCCTTATTCTATATTGTGGCTGTTGCTGGCCACGGAAGTTAGGATTTCTAACTTGTGGCTCAGGTTTGTCAAGTTTCACCCTTTCAAGCATCTGCTCTACCTTCCGGAGTAATTGATCTACCAAGGAAGATTCTTCTTTTATGGTGACCTTCTTTTCTGCCTTTGCTCTAGCCTTCTTGGTCAGTTGATTTGCTTCAACGCTGACCACGATCTTCTGCATGTCTTCCATTGTGGTTGGTTCTCTCTCTCTTAATTGATAAGCCATGTCAACATCAAAACCATCCGGAAACTTCACCATGGCTAGCCCCATAGGTGGCCTTAGATGATCAGTAACTTCATTATAAACATAATTGAATCTAATGCAGTAGTCTTGGACCGACTCACCAACTTTTCGTTTGATTTGCTCATATTCAACCAGAATTTGGAGAGGATTCTTTTTCACTTCCCACCGGCCTAAAAATTGCCTTTGCAGGTCAGCCAAGGTAGCGATACGTGCAGCTGGAAAACCTCTGAACCATTGCCTCACTTCACCTGCAAATGTCTGTACAAAGAGTCTCATTGCCACATTCTCTGCATCGATCTCGTGAAGGTCACAGAAATCTGCCATTCTGTCCACATGTTGCTGAGCGGTAATGTTGTTAGGAGCGCCATCAAACAACGGGATTTTTCTTTGATAATCTGCGGGCATATCATCTAAAACTTGAGGAAGCGCAAGAGGTGGAAAATGAGCAGCCATCACTCTTGGTAGGTTTGGTCTTGGAGGTGTTGGAGGAGTTTGCGCAATTTGTAGGGGGTTAACAATTTGAATTTGAAGCTGTGCTACAATGTAATTATCAATTGACTGGTTAGCCCTTTCAGTGTCCAAGTCTACAAGACACTGTGGCTTGGGGACAGTAGATTCAACCGCCCTTTCGGATTTGGTCTCGAACAATGATATTTCAAACTGCTCATCAAAATCTAACTCTTCAAGATACTCAAAAATGTCAGGACATGAATGGGATTTGAACACGGGAGATATAGAGCTTTCTTGACGACGAAGTCTTGGAATCAAAATGGGATTTTCATAGATGTGCGGAGGATCTGGATCTGGATTAGCTCTGGTATATCTTCTAGAAGCCAATGTGCTATTAAGAAAAATCAAAAGGACACGATCAACTCACTCAGCCAATCAAATCCTAAACTTATCATCCGGAAGCTTAGAATTATCAAGAAGTAAGGGGTGTAATTTCATTCCCCAGCGGAGTCGCCACTATGCTAGCACCTAAATCTGCCTTAGGCTGAAGGAAGGCAAAATTCAGGGTAACCACAAACCACGCTCAGTCTAGTAGCTAGCCCTACCAGAACAGGAGAGGGATCTCTCCGAGTCACGCTCAGTGAATAGATACACAATATGGTCTGAGATGACTTGCAATGAATATTGATTTTAGGCTAGGTAAATAAATATGGAAACAAGAGGCAATTTTTGATAAATGACTGAGTTTCTGGGATGTATGGGACCATTGAACAGCATGAGCAGAGAATTTAACTCAAAGGCACCAGATTACTTCATGAGGCAAGATAGGCAGAAAGTCTAGCAATTAAATTTGAAATAATGTGAAATGGAAAGATTGTTTAGGAGGGTGAAAAGGGCATAAACACATGAATCTTTTTCAACAGAAGAAGAACACAGAACGTGAAACTTTCCCACAGGTAGAGCAATAAACATGAATTCTACTTTATCTTAGAAAATTTCACTTGAAATGAATATGAATGAACTGTGAAACATAACGAAATACATATGAAACAGAAAGAGAATACATTTGCTACACTCACACAACATGAATCTCATGAACCAGAGCCGCTGCCTTTCATTAATTCTCTGTCAAAATATACAATGAGTAACTGAGTTTCTCTCCCACAGTCTCCCAGAAATTACAACCAACCCTTTGCAAATAGTTTTACATACAATAAATAGATTTTTCCATTGGGAAATGGAACAACCCAAAGTTGGGGAGTTTTTCAAATCATTACAAACTAGAAATGGAAAGCCAACCATTAGTGACAGGTGCAGCATTACAAAAATCACAAATTGCTTGGGTGACTGCTCGCCTTCCTTTGCCACTTGGATAGAAGCCACCCTTTAGTGAAAATACTTTTTAAACTTTTCCTTAGGTGCCAAGAAAGTTGTATTTTAAATGAACGGGCCCACTTGGAGAAAATCGTGAATCGAAATGTTGCGGAGTAGAAGTGATTTTGGCCTTTGGTTCTCTGTGTGCCACGCCCAAAACTATATGCACCGTGCCACTTTGGAGGCCATTTTTAGGTACCTTCTGAAGTCCAAATGGTTCCCAAGTGTGCTGGTTAGAAAGCACTGCCTATATACTTTCCATCCCAAGTGGAATTTCTGAATTTGGTGCTCATTTGCCCCTCCAAAACTTCAATCTCCCAAGACTGCTTCCTATGTGTCAAAATAGGGGCAGAGAGGTCATTTTTTGAGTGTTTTTGACCTCTTGGGGACTCAAAACTTGCCCAAACTTCTTGGCCATGCACCAACATTCATGATTTTTCATGCTGAATCAAAAAATGCAAACCTTTCGTGATTTGGAGCTCCCCATCATAAGCGTTGCGCCAGTGGCGCAGCGCACAGGGAGAAAAACCTTGTTTTGTGCACAAAAATTTGTCAAATGACCAAAATTGTCCCAAATTTTTTGAAATTTGGGCTGGAGATTCTCTATTAAGTGTTATGCTGGGCCACAGAGGCTTCAGCCAAGATTCGGAGCCGATTTTGCTCTTTTTGCCTCTTTTGTCTTTTTTTCGCTCTCCTCAATTTCACCTTCAAACTCCTTATCCGAGCCTTTGAACTCATGTTTCGTGCCCTGTAGTGATAAACCATCCACCTCAATAATGTTTTGTCCTTGTCGGCCTTCTCTAGCAGTCTCTCAAGGTGGATGTTGATCCAATCGAGCCAAGACTCTCGGTCATTGTTAATCTCTTGCTTTAATGGACTGAGCTCAATCCTCCTATGTTGGGCAGATTGGCGATTCTCACGGATATTTTGCAGCTCCATGATCTCATGCTGGTCTTCGAGCTATTTGTTCCTCTGCTCCAAATATCTGATAATCCACTTATCCCTCTCCAAATTGAGGGACAAGGCTTGGATCTTCGTTTGCTACTCCTATATGGTCCTCCTAAGTTTGGCACTCTCCACATCTGTATCATCATCATGAATGAGGATGAAGTCGGCCTCTCATTCACCTGATGGCCCCTCATCATGCATGGGCCTCTTGCCCTTGTCCTGTACCTGTGTTGCCGATGTCGGAAGCGAGGCCCCTTTCACCCCGGGTGGAGATAACACTCACTTTGCTGCTGCGAACAAATGTCTACTACCTCTCTGATAGGTGATGAATATTGGCATAGTAGCGGTCTCATGGTGCTCATATTGATGAGAAGGACCACCTATCTCATGTTCAACCTCTGATAGTACCTGTGAAGTGCTGAAGAGGTCACAGGAGATGAAATCATCCCAAGTAATGCCCTGTAATCCTAGCTGATGCACCACCAAAATCTTAATAAGAGAAAAATGATAAACACTGTTAAGTTGCTGCTGAGGGGTTTTGTGGTGCATGAAGGTGTTCATCCTCTCTATGTTCTTGCAAATGAAATATGGGATGTTCATCATCCGTACCCTGGTAAAATGCATGAGCAACCTAATGTGATAGCCATATAAACGAGAGAACCTCCCCTCATAGCTGAAATATTTCATGATCAACTTCATGAGTGGAGCATATTCATCTTTCATATATCGGAATGGAAAGACTCTTTTGAGCTGCCTCAAGAAACTTGCCTTAATGTAAGGCTCATAATGCTGCCGATCGACCTTCTGTTTCTTGTGCCATGGTTCTCCAACGTTCGGTATGCCGGTCGCTAATGAGACAGTTTCAGGTGTCAGTGTGAAGGTGACACCAACCAAGATAGA
This sequence comes from Pinus taeda, assembly GCA_000404065.3. Lineage (NCBI taxonomy): Eukaryota > Viridiplantae > Streptophyta > Pinopsida > Pinales > Pinaceae > Pinus > Pinus taeda. The sequence continues at coordinate 48,599 of APFE031756221.1, read as the reverse complement.
GTGATCTCCATGTAAGTGAAGCACAAAAAGACGGGCCAGCTCATGATGTACTCGAACACTAGCCACCTTTTGACAAAACTCAAAACATGACAGATGCTGGAAACATGACATAGCAAGAGGGCAGGCCTACAATTCTGTATGGGTGGTTGGTTCATCCCTAACATGTTTGCCATTTTTATGATGTCTCCGGGGAGCCTGTTCTTCCAAGGATGAATCACTTTGGGTTTCCATCTCATACTCCGATGAATGCTCAGATGCCATGACTACTGTATATGGACTGTGCTTGGACTGCCCTTTGATGATGTATGAAACTATGTGTTGTTATGAATTCTGCCACCAAGGGGAACAATGCAAAAGGAACTGTTAGGAAGGGGAATAATATGATGTGATTAGGGATTATGGGGAGAAGTTTTGTTTAGGGACATGTAAGAGGTTTGGGGATTTTATAATGTAGGATTTTGGGGTTTTATATTTGACAAATGAGTGGAGGGGATAGGGAATAGGGGTTTAGTAATGTTTTAGGGTAGGGAAAGATGGGGAAAATGGAATAGGGAGGAAGGGAACGATGGAAAGAAGGGAAAGGTGAAAGGGAGGAGGAACCTTGGCATCAACACAATCAAATTTGCAACCCTAAGAGCAATGGTTTTGATGATTTCAAGTGGTAGGTTTTAGGAGTTTTTATTGCAACTATAAACGGCCATAAACCACCATCATATTCATAAAAATATATGAGCAACCGAGATGTCGACCCTACCTATCAAATTCAAGGGATTCAAGGCGATTTGTTGAAATTTTGGAGCCAAACCGGGTCTTTGTGGGTGTGTGTCGTGCAGCATACCCAGTGCGTCACGCCCTTTGTGTGTGCCGTGCCCGTGTAGTTTCACCACTGTGTGGTAGCACCTAGTGCGTCGCGCCCCTCTGCCTGTGCGCTGCGCCTTTGAAAACACCTCCAACCTCACTCAAAACACGTGCTAGCTTCTCACAATCACTTTGCAATGTTTCTCTCTAACCTTGGTGTGCAAAATGACATTGTTCCTTGTGGAAATTCTTTATAAAGACATTTGGAGTCATGGTTTTGATTTTTGTTTATCCAAAACCCACTTTGATAATGTTTTGTTTTGGCGCTTTTTCCTGATTTAATGCAACTCTGTATTTCACTTTTCCCTTTGAATTTTTAGCTAAAATGATGAAATTTTTGGCACTTTTTGCAGGGGTTGTTGACATGGCATTTGGCCAAGGAAACCATGGCTACGCCTGAAGAGATCAACTGGAAAACTTTTCTGAAAATTATCACAAATGACACATTGTTTGACTTTTCTTCAAAACGGAGTTTTGAAGAACAGTCGTAATCTGTCAACATGACGATGAAAATCTTTAAATCATAACTTTGTAAGGGCCTCCCTCTGGCTTGCATGGCTTTATTGGACATGTTTGAAGACCAATTTATCTGATCCCTAGACCTAATGACTGAAAATAACTCTTGTCCATTAAAAGATCAAACATTGACTATCATGGACTTTAGTGAACATTGATGAAAAGACCTAAGCCAGTAGGTGCCAGACATAAGGGGAAATGACTGACAAGACCTTTCCGTCAGATTATGGCATGCCCCTAGCGAAATGCAGCTGAGTGAATGGAGCGAGACACCTAGAAATGAAATGCAGAAAGAGTTTTGATCTCTGACGGAGGACTAACAAGACTGACTCTAACAAAATTGTCAGAAAAAGGGGTTGGTAGTCTTAAATTTGCAAGAAGCATAGAAACAGGTTAGAAAAGAAATTCGTTGCAAACTAAGCTTGGTCGAGCCTTTTCTCTCTCCTCCAACAGGATGTGTGTCACAATGTGACTGGCTCGGATAATCCACAAGGCAACTGACATCATCATGACGTGGTTGTACGGTGGACATGTGGAAGGGGGATTCGACATTTTCAGGGATCATATGGGACCAAAAAAGAGAGACATGTATCACCACTCAAAGGGCGACATGTGGCAATGATGACGTTGATTGAGGGGCTCTGATAAGGGGATTGGCACGTTGTTGCAAAGAAGCCAAGGTGCAATATTGAGAACCAAGGGCGATTAAAAACGATCGCATATCGGCAATTTGTGACATGTACCACTTAAAAATCCATTGATTGAGGAAGCTCTGATATTGGGACTGGCATGCGGTCTTTAGAGTTTAAAGGAACCTCAAGCCTAAAGCAGTTTACAAAGGAAAATAGCCCCGGCAAGAGCCTAAATAACTTAACGCCTTAAAGCTAAACACCTGGTCGCAACCCTTGGTCCTATGTGAAGAAATACAAGAAAGGGCTAAACACAAAAAGGGCCAAGGGAATATTGGAATTCACTGTCATTTTAACGTTTCTTAAGTAAAAATTCCGATGAGGCAAAATCTTTGAAGTAGCATCACGGCGATATTATAGGGCTTAAAGGCTCCTATAGTGAAATAAGTGGAATTGTTAGAGCATGAATGTGTCAGCAGCTACGAGCAAAACACAAAGGACTGTGAATTGTTTGGGCATTGGTGATGTAGGACTTATTTGATAAACCATGTGAAAGTGTCAACAAATGTATGGGTCAAAAGTTGTTTAAACATAGAAAAGAGAGGAATATTGGTTTGAAATGCATAGTCAACAAGTCTCTGCCAAAATAACTACATCCACTCCAGATTCTCAGGTAGAGGATCAACGTTAAGGAACCAATTCCCAATTTAAAAGGCTAAATATTTTCCAACATATTTGAAGAAGAACAAGGAACAGTGTTGAGGGATTATTGCAGGCAGACCTATTTGATAGCAGAAATGTTGAAGCTGCAATTTTAGGGACCTATTCTACTTTCAAAGGAAGTAGTTGATTAGATATTTCTTTTGTTTGAAAGCAAGCATGTTTTCCTATAGTTTTTCTAGGGAATTTAGATTATTTTAGAGTTTATCTTTTGCATACATGAACTTGAGAGATATTTTAGATATCTTTGTTTCTGTAATAATGTAAGGACTAGTATTTTGTGAAAATGTTATATAAACAGTTTGTGAATACGTAATAAGGGTTGGGAATTATTGAATAAACACTTGTAATCCAAATATATTTGAGCAATCTTGAATGTATTCATAGTGTTTTATGAGTTGTTAGTAGGAAATGCATGTGTTGCTTCTATCTATCATTATTTGCTCAGCTATATAATTGTCTTCTTCCATGCCTGAGAATGTTAGTTTATGAGATTGGATTTCATTGATGCTCTTCTCTTAAATTAGCAGTGATTAATATTTTTTACTCTAGCCTTCTATAAACTTTGTTTCCTTCAGCCTCTCTTTCTTCTAATTTCCAAACAGTGAAAGGACTTGTGACTTTTCATGCTTTATACAACTTGCACATTAGAGTTGTGATCTTAATTGTTAGAGTAGTTGGACTCCATGCCCAATGGTTTTGAAGATCACCCAACCAATTCATCCTTAATGACAAATCTGGCCACCTAAACTCAATTGCACAAAACCTTCTACTACAATGACCATAGGGTAGTTGAGTTTTACGGAAAGAGCCCTCTCTGGGTTGAAGGGCCAACTTCAACCTACAAGATTGGATTGAGGTTACCTTAGCTATTTCCTCCTACATCTAAGGAAATTTCTGACTAATAACAAAACCCATGCTTTAATAAGTTATAATAATAATAATAATAATTTCCTTTTTTTTCTTTCTTTTGATAAATACATTTCATTATTAATCAAATAAAAATATGAAGACCGAACCAAGTTACATTCATCAAAACTCCCTCTTAATTAGGGAGGTATTCATATATATACAAGTACATGGAAGATCTCAAAACACATGAACCATGAAGAGTTTAGGCACTCACGGTGCCATGGACTAGATCCCTGACCAAGGCAATCTATCCGGGAGGGACTAAGATGGACTAAAGCTTTCAACCTCTGTAGGTACCACCAGGCCTAATTGCTAACCACCAAACCAAGGAACTACATGTGTAATGGTCAGAGCTCTATGACCAACATCGTCCTCCCTACTTTAGGAACTAGACATCAACACATAGGTCGGTCAGATTTTCTCCTAGGAAATATGTATTACACACAATGCCTCAACACATCAAGTTTCTCTTGATCAAACAAATTGATAACATCAAACATGCTTCCAAACTTCGAGAGATTTACTTGAACAATCACAACTTCAATTAGTTGATGGGCCTTTAAATTAGACATAAATTAAGGCCCATCTAACCATCTTTCGGCACATTAAACCTCTCTTTTTCCATTAGATAATTTATTTTTAACTTTAATACGTTCATTAGAAAAGCTTATGGATAAGTGCATATTTGTGCCTAATATTATTTATTTGTGTGGAATATTGTGAGAATATTGGGCAAATTATGAAGATTTGGAGGAGGAAATAATTTAGGGACTTACTCTCTACTACAAGAGGATCAATATTAAATAATAAATCAAGAAGATATTCTGAAATAATTGCACATATTTTGGAGCTACAATGATTTAGAAAATCTAGGAATGTGTTCCTTGTCATTTAATCCAGATTCCTATGTATTGGAAAGTAGATCCACTGATTAATGGATTTTGGTAGGGAAAGCTTCCTTCTTTCATGGGGAATGCTTCCTAATAATTTTTTATAATTACCAAGTCGGATTTTCCTCTAGGGGTTGATTTTCTTAGTCTTCTTGTGGAGCGAACTCATATTTTTTCAAGCTCCACTTTCATTTGTTACAGGGATGTAATTGTATTGATGGGAATAATGAAGATTGGTGCCATGTTCAGCTTCTCAATCTTGGTCTCCTTCATAGGACTTTGATTTTCCTTGGTCTTGGCCATCCCAGGAGCCTCAAAACTCTTTTGTATCATTTATTTTTCTTCTTTTCACTTTTTATTCACATGCATCTCTTGTTTTTGTTTTTTCTATTTCTGCATTTAGTATTGATGATTTCTTGTTGTAGAATGGGGTTAAATTGTTGAAGTAAGTTCTTTTTCAGGATCACAAGCATCATTTCATACTTGGAACAACTTTGGAAGGTCATAGTAATAATTGAGTTACTTGGATTAGTTTGCTTATTCCCAAATTTAGATTTCTGGAAGTCCTTTATGGCAAATAGCAGTAAATTTATGCTATTTTTTAGAGCATGCTAACAAGCTTTAATCGAGTTGATTCCACTTCCATTAGATCACAAAAACATTCTAGTTAATAACAAAAATTAACCCATTTCATTTTTACTTGATTAGGTTAGGAATTTGATAGATTTGCTAGCTCACTAGTTCTCAAATTTCTAAATTTTAGACTAGTAATTTTTTGATATTTTTTAACATGGGTTAACAGAGATATTTTTAAGTGATTCCACTTGGAATGGAGACCTACGACATCTTAACCATTAACAAAAATTTTCCCATCCAATTTGGATTTGATTTGTTTAGTCATTCGATGAATTATAGTTTCTTGTAGTAAATCTGCAATATCTTGTAGCAGGTTCTCCTGTAGCAGCATTCCAACATATATCTACTTGTCTAGATTCGCTCAAGAAGCTTGGTTATTGTCCCTTAGGGTTGAATCAAGACCCTTAGGCTCTAAATCAATAATTAGAGAAGACTAAAGACCACTTAGGACTTGCATCTTTACCCATGCAAAACATTTCAGCGATTTGGGCTAATGGAGAGATTTATGAAATGGATAATACAATGATGATTGTCACATCCAATGAGCTCTGTTAATGGACTTAAACTCTTTGAAATGTGACGATTGACATTTAATTCATGATTTTTAATTTATGCAATTAGAATAGGTTTCTTTCCTTGTATCTTATTTTTACAATAGGTTAAGGTTTCCATTTAGATCATTTCATTTTCTACAGTTAGTTTAGGATTTGATTTCATTACATGCACACCATTACATCATGATAACAAAGGAAGGACACATTGTATGTTGTACAGAGAATTGATACCTCTTAATCTTATACGAACCACGGGTTGATAATTAAAGTTGGAAGCCTTAGGAGTTGCAACATTCTTGTTGCAATACCGAAGCTCATCACTTTTTGGCGTCGTTGTCAGGGAGGTGCCAAAGTATGCATTGTTTTATTCCCTAGTTGATTCATTTCTTTTACTTTCTACATAAAAAATTTGCATTAAGCATATTTCATTTCGAAAATGGAAAATTGCATTGCATTAGCATTTTTATTTAAAAAAATAAAAAATAAATAAAAAATTTCTCCAACTCCAACCCCCTCTCCACCCCCCATTTGATTACATGGTGTAGTAAGAGCCACATCACCATTCATTTTTGTGGGTAGAAAAAGAAGAGGTGGCAGGGAAGGAAAAAGAAATGGATGGAAATGATGACAATGAAGAAGATCCTTTTGGATTTCCCATTCAAGATACAGATGCTAGTGTGCATATGAAGAAAAACCTTCCATCTTTTCTTCCAAACTTTCATGGTCTAAGGTCAAAAGATCTGGAAACCTTTCTCTTTGAATTTGAAATCCTTTGTAGATCTTATGGTTACTTATTAAACACTAAAAAACTAAGATTGTTTCTGGCAACATTGAAGGATAGAGCTCTTAAATGGTTCATGAGTTTATGAACTAATTCAATAAGATCATGGAATGATATGCCAAAAATATTTCTAGAAAAATGTAAAGATCATGATCTTAAATTATAAATCTTTAGAATAAATCAGAAAGAAGAAGAGAGCCTTGAGGATCTAATAGAGAGGTTTGTGTATAATGTTAAGAGGGAAAAATTACATCATTTAGGATCTAACACACTAAAACCCTCTTACTTGGAACAATTAGGGATGAGTGGATTGATCTCCTTGATCTCATGAGTATAGGTGATGTATACCAATTATCATTTGAAGAAATTTGTGAAACATGCAAACACATGTCAAGAGGAAGGGAAATGGTAAGTAAATCAGCATCAAGATCGGTAAGTCAAGTTAAACTTGGAAATTTGTTTGGTGATTTTAAAACAAAAACGCTTAGCAATCTAACCAAACAAGTAGAAATGTTAAGAATGCAAGATGAGGAAAAAGAAGACGTTGATATTTGTGTTGTCCATGCATAATCACATGTTGAATATTGCCCCTCATTACCAAGGTTGAAGGAAGTTTACCAAGGGGACAATGGAGCAAATCAATTGTCAATGCGGCTATGTTATGTAGCTGCAAGAGGACCATGGCAGCCTATTCAACCTGATATGAGGCAAGAGCCTAATTCATAATTTCAATCTTATGCACATCCATCTCAAAGTAATTGGAACACACATTTTCCTTGGAAAACTTGGCCATCTAAAATCCAAAACCAATCTTGGCAACACGGTTGGCAAGAAACTTATGGGATCCATCCACAATATCCTCGATATTTTCCTCAATATCCTCCATACTCAACTCCATGTTATCCCTACCATCCACCTCTGCCACAACCACAACCCAACCACATCCATCTCCCACTTAACTACCTGTACCACCATTTCCAAACCCACACAAGGAAGTAGTGCAGCCCACTTACAATGTTGAGGCACAAAACTTCCAAACATATCCTCTTGATTTAAATGGTATTCATCTTAAGCTCGGGAAGGGTATCACAAAAAAAAAGATTCTCTTGATATCACTAAAGGACAACATCCAGAAAAAGAAGATTCAAATGAGAAGACCAAAGAATCATGGGTTGCACTTAACGAAAAGCAGACATCAGAATCAAAGATTGGAAAAATGCCCTCATGTTTACCATCAGATCTTCTATGTGTTCAAGAGAATAATCAGCAAAAAAAGAAGATATGAATTTCATGGTAGAAGAAGACATTCAAGATGATCCAAATCAACGAGTGGACCAGGGGCATCACAACTATATTGAAATTATGGTTCCAAACAGTCACTAAGTTGCAACACTACTCTCTTCTTCAATTGTGCTTGATATCATCAAAGTCAAAGCATTTGGTCTCTTACATTCAGGTACATGTCAAAGAATATGTTTCGAGCCTACACATTATTTTATCTATCATCCAATTATGCAAGTGGTTCCATTGGAAGTATTCCTACACTTGAAAATGAATTTGTTTTTTCAAGTAGAGTAGGATAGGAAAAGAAATTAAAAAATAAAACATAAGAGAAAAAATAAAAATATCAGTTGAAAACCTCCTTTGAGACGTCTGAGATTCGATCATTGATTGGAAACCTCCATGAGGTGGTCAATGAGTTGGAAAAAAAGAGAAAAAATATATATCCTAGGTGAAAACCTCCTTTGAAGCGCCTAGGCAAACCTACTAGTTGAAAACCTCATTGAGATGGCTAATAGGCCTAAAAGAAAAAAAGCGAAAAATAAGAAATATTTGCTCCATGTATCTCTCTCTCATGAATACAGGTGTTCTACAACCTCTGCAAGCAACAAAAACAAGTTAGCCACCAAAGGCAAAATTGATCAAAAGCCTAGTCAAAGGAAGTCAAACTTGGACTTTCTCCTCCTTTGTTTAGATGCTCCAGAAATACCAAGGCCATGTCAATGCATCACCCTCATCTATTTCCACCATCCACTAATCATTCCCAAGCTTTTACCACTCATTTTCCTTGTCCTAAATTACTATAGGAAGACCCTGTAGTTACTAGAGGAAACATAAATAAATAGAGCATAAAATTATTTTTGTCATATCTTGAAAACCATGCATCGTTTTTCTAATTTGTCTCAGAGGAAGATGCATGAGTAACATGCTCAAACAATTTCAACAAATTCCAGTTCACAATTTTCGAGAAATCAACCTCCATCACCTACAACCATTTTTTAATTTTCTCTATATTTGTACATCCATTTGCAAAGTTGTTTCATGGGGAGATGCATATGGATGATGGTAACATGCCCAAGAAATTTCAGCAAATTCCAGTGCACATTTTTCAGGAAATTGACCTCCATCACCTACAACCATTTTTTATTTTTCTTGAGATTCGTGCATCCATTGGCCAATTTTTTTTTTTTTTTTATGGAGAGGTGCATAAGGATGATGACAATATGCTCAAAACATTTCAAGTCAATTCAGTATACCATTTGGGAGATATGTGCTGAAACCAATGTTGCACGAAGCGGGGACGAAACGGCGACATTTTTTTGGAAGCGGGGACGCAGAAGCGTCATTTTCCAAAAATCTAGGAAGCAAAGCGTCTCGGAAGCGTCTACTAACTATATATATATATATATATGCATTTATATTAAATAAACATCCAAAATACCAAATTAGTTGTAGAAGACATGAAAACATGCATATTTTTACATAAATCAAGATAAATATGGCATCCATTGTACATCAATGATCAATTATTCCAGCATCAACCATCTACAATCTAGATTCGTCTTCTCTTGTCTAGCCTTTGCCTCTACTTCAATTCTATAGGGATTTTAGTCAACATTGCCTAATTTGGATCAAACGGCTTAATCCAAGCCTTATAATATGGTAGAGAAAGCTTAACATGCCTGATCAATGATTTTGACTTGAGTGAAGGCTACATAATTGTTAAGGCCATGATAAAGGAGTTCAACAATCAATAACACCAACACTAGTGGGTACATATAGGGCTTGTTGCTCTTGATTAAATGCCAATCACATGCCCTCATATATGATATAATCCAATGAAACGCCACAATCCCATTGATCCTGAAAACTATTAATTCTATTGAATTTTGAATGGGATATGAAATTCTATTTTCTCCATATGAAGTTTGATGAGGTTGGAACCACTCTCAAACATCCTGAGTCATTTCATGGTAATGTTAAAATTTAAAAAAAAAGGATGGAAATGAAAGATAAAAGAGAATGTCACTTTTACTTTAAGAATTTAACATTACCATTAGGGAGCGTCTTGGTAGTATTCAGAAAGTGTAGTTCCTCACAGAACAGTTCGAAATTTCCAAAAACAGAAAAAGCTCCGCATAACTGTCCACATTCTCTTAGATCCGCTCGCGATCCGCAGTGGATACACACCTGAACCTCCACAGATCCGCACTTGATCCTTTCTGGATCTGCGGATCGGGAAATAGGAATCATGGATCACGCAGTAGGAACCGCGGATCGAGGCCCCACGAATCCATTTTTACAAGAACCGCAAAAAAAAGACAATCCACGGATTCGATTTTCCGCTCCACGGTTTCGCCGAAGGATTGGTGGCAGATCCGTATGGGACGCAGATCTACCTTTGGATCCTTGGGGGGACGGTTCATGCAACACTGGCTTAAACAGACTTTTACAGGGTTTTCTGTAGTTACTACAAGATGACCTGCTTTTCTGCAAGAAACTAGTTGAAGGATATAGGAAGGTAGGGAAGGTGAAATGAAGTGTAGGTAAGGGGTATGACAGTTGTGAAAAGTGTGGGGAAGGTGAACATCACCCATGGCCCAACCCAACACTCCAAGAAGGCTAGATTTGACTAAGATAGCTTGCTCATGGTAACTGGAAGACAAAGGTTTAGAATCACCAAGCTATGAAGACCTATGTAGAAGCAAAGGAAATTATCACCTTCAGAGGACCATGGATCGATCATCAACTTAGCAGCAACATGCATGCCTCTCCAACAATCATCAGGTAGGTACAGGTATGCAATATTCTTGACCTCTTCTCTTGAACATATTATAGTTAGAAATTTGTTGTCAATGCATGAGAGATGAGGTTTTATAAGCTAAGGATGGGTCAGCAGTCTTGGCCACCTTCAACTAGTTAATACAAATAAATCCTTCACTCATGCAACGTGGAAAAACCAAATTAGGAAGGGTGACGATTTTGAGGAATAGGGACAAAGGTTAAAAGATGAAAATTGTGCAAAGGTCAAGTCACCATAGCACTCCAAGTCATCCATCCACTTCATATCCACTATCTATCCATCATTCATCCATCCCATTTCATAAGAAAAAAATAATATTTCTCGGGAACAAACCCTACACTTTGTTTCACCCTGAAATTTTCTTGAAAAAAACACACAGAGCACATCCTCTCCATTTTCACAAGCCTACACTACTCCCTCTGAGCCCTGGCATCATCCTCCAATCCCTTTACATCATTTCTCATCACTCCCATACAGTTAGAAGACTTTGAAAGAGAAGGAATCACTGCTACAGGAAGGCAGAATGTTGCTACAAAAAGGGAAAAAAGAACAAATTGTGCTAAAACAAAAAATGGCAGTGCCTAAGAGAGACATAATCAAAACAGAAAACTCCAAGGTCATTAGGCAATCATCTAGGCCACAAAAGAGAAGAAGAAGACAACAAAAGACAAGAAGGCATTCACCATCAAAATAGAACTCAAACTACAGTGATGAAAAGAGGTTTTCCAAAAGGTCTCTAATCTCTTTCTAGCCTTTGTCCAGGCCTAAAAGATGTTATAAAAAGGGGAGAAAGGCATGGAAGTCAAGTTGAGGACCTACCCTAGGCTCAGGCTATAATTTATGCTCAAAATAGGTTTAAAGCTGCTATTGGGTTTCATGTGGTTACTACAGGAATTACTACACGATGTCCTAGTTCTCATCTAAAGGCATTTTGAAGGTTTCAAAGGTGTCCAAATGGTGGAGAAAGGTAGCAGGAGGTTGGAAAAAGGATGTGGAAGACCTTGCCGAACTGAAAAACAAAAAATTCAAGAACCCATCTTAAATAAGGGGAAGAAGGTAGGCTAATGGTCTCAAGAAACACTGTGATTTTTCTATGCACAAACAATTTTGGAAAAATGAGTGAAAATGGAATGAAGGTTTCAAGGGAGAGGATATGAATGAAATGGATCTACAAGGCAACAAAGTTAATTTGCAAAGAGGAAAGCTATATTTATTTTTTACTTGAAAGATTGTTAAACAATCATGAAAAGAATAACTACATTTTTGTGCTTGTCCTTGCAGAACTTACAACCAAGATTCTTAAGAGAAAGCACTGAGGAATGCACGAGAGAGAGGCCACCATGTCCATGAATGAGGTCACTAAGTTGCTCAAACGATAAGAAACACTTTCAATAAGGGGTATGATGGGCCTCTAAATTAGACATAAATTAAAGCTCATCTAAACATCCTTCAACACATTAAACCTCTCTTTTTGTATTAGATAATGTAGCTTTAACTTTAATATGTTCATTATGAAGGTTTATGGATAATTGCATATTTTTGCCTAATATTATTTATTTTTGTTGAATATTGTGAAAATATTGGGCAGATTATAAAGATTTGGAGGAAGAGATAATTTAGGTACTTTCTCCTTACTATAGGAGGATCAATATTAAATAATAAATCAAGAAGATATTATGAAATAATTGCACAGATTCTGGAGCTCCAATAATTTAGAAAATCTAGTAATGTGTTCCATGTCATTTAATGCAGATTCATAGTATTGGAAACTAGATCCACTAATTAAGGGTTTTGGTAGGGAATGTTTTCTTCTTTCGTGGGGAATGCTTCCTAATTGTTTTGTATAAGTACCAAGTCGAATTTGCCTCTAGGGGTTGATTTTCTTAGTATTCTTGTGGAGAGATCTCTTATTTTTGCAGCTCCACTTTCATTTGTTGCAAGGATGTAATTGTATTGATGGAAATAATGAAGATTGATGTCATGTTCAACTTCTCAATCTTGGTCTCCTTCATAGGACTTTGATTTTCCTTGGGCTTGGCCATCCTAGAAGCTTCAGAGCCCTTTTGTATCATTTACTTTTCTTCTTTTCACTTTTAATTCACATGGATCTCTTGTTCTTCTTTTTTCTATTTTTGCATTTAGTATTGATGATTTCTTGTTGTAGGATTGGGTTAAATGGTTGAAGTAAGTTCTTTTTCAGGATCTCAAGCATCATTTCATCTTTGGAACAGCTTTGAAAGGTCATAGTAATCATTGAATTACCTGGATTAATTTGCTTATTCCCAAATCTAAATTTCTGAAAGTCTTTTATGGAAAATAAGAGTAAATTTCTGCTATTTTTTAGAGCATGCTAACAAGCTTCAATCAAGTTGATTCCACTTGCATTAAATCACAAAAACATTCTACTTAATAACAAAAATTAACCAATTGCATTTTCATTTGATTAGGTTTGGCATTTGATAGATTTCCTAACTCACTAGTTCTTGAATTTCTAAATTTTAGACTAGTAATTTTCTATTATTTTTTAACATGGGTTAACAAAGGTCGTTTTGAGTGATTCCACTTGGAATGGAGATCTAAGACATCTTAGTCAACAACAAAATTTGTCCCATCCAATTTGGATTTGATTTGCTTGGTCATTTGATGAATTATAGTTTCGTGTTGTAAATCTGCATTTTTATGTAGTAACTACAGGATCTCTTGTAGCAGTCTTCCAACATATATATAGTTGCCCATATTCGCTCAAGAAAGTTGGTTATTGTCCCTTCGAGTTGAATCAAGACCCCTAAGCTTTAAATCAATGATTAGGGAAGAATAAATACCACTTAGGACTTTCCTTTTTACCCATGCAAAACATTTCAACAATTTGGGCTAATGGGTAGATTTATGAAATGGATAATACAATGATGATTGCCACATCCAATGAACTCCGTTAATACACCAAAACTCTTTGAAATATAATGATTGAAATTTAGTTCATTATATTTACTTTATGCAATTAGAATAGGTTTATTTCCTTGTATTTTATTTCTTGAAATAGGTTAAAGTTTTCATTTCAAGCATTTCATTTTCTGCAATTATTTTAGGATTTGATTTCATTACATCATAACAGAAAAGGAAGAACACATTGTATGTTGCACATATAGTGTCGATACCTCTTAAGTTTGCACGAACCTCGGGTTGATAATTAAAGTTGGTAGCCTTACGAGTTGCATCATTCTTGTTACAATACCAAAGCTCATCATCAGTGACAACTTTTCAAATACACATAAGTAAACACAAACATTCGGTGTCTCCAAACAAATTGATGTTACTTCACAATTTATCACAATAGGACTTAGAGGCTTCCCAACAAATCTTGACAAAATTTTCCTCAATCATACAACGTTCTTTCCTACTTCACATGCAAGAGCATATTCTACAACTAGATCCTATTTTCCTTCTTTTAGCAGTATCTCAATATATATTCTCCAAATTCTTCTTCATGGTATCCATCATGACTATAATATGCCCTCCCTCTCAACTTGGAATATTTCTTCTATTCAGGCTCCCTCTTAACTTAGGGAGATTAACTTATTTTCCATAGCATCGAAGAATCTTTCATGGCTTCATCCCTTTTTATCAAAGTCATCTTGACTATCATCATTCATATAACTTCCTTCATCATGTTTATCAATCAAATCAAGTTTACTTATAGATATCTTCAACATCTTGAAGATTATGTACCTGTACAACTCAAATAGCAAGTACGGCTAAATACACATATAGAAGCATGAATTTAACTATATTAGAATCATTGAAGCATTAGACTTTATATATCAGATACCTAAACTTAGTTAGGTTCATAATGAGCAAGAGACACATACTTTAAATTTCAACTTACTACTCGGGTTTTGTTATAAACCCTAGATCACATTAGTCTCATTATATCTAGGGCCTCAATATTTCTTTCAGAGATATGACGGACACTATTGCAAACCTTAGAAGCAATTCAAACAAGTATAGTTCTTTAATGCATCCAACAACTTTAGAACTCATATGATATACTTCTACTAGGATTTAATGCAAACCCTAGATTCCATACACTAGTTTCAATAATCAAAACCAATTGTAACACAATCTAAAGTTTCAACAATATGACCAACCTTTTTTTGTAAAACCTAGATTTTATCATCATAATGGAAACAATATCACCATATCCTAGAATGTCAAACTTCTACTAGGGCTTAGTAACAAACCTACAATTTACATACTGTGAGCATCAATGATTAGGTTAGCACATATACATATCTAGGATTTCATAATCATGCACAAGCATATCAATATCCATTAAGTAAGTCCAAGACACAAATATCAATACATTTAAAGTCATACATATAACGATCTTGATCAGGCTAGGGTTTTGATCAAACAGACAAACATACACCTAGGGTTTCATTCCAAGGAGCTTAATCTAGATATTATAACGGTTTTGTTCATAAACCCTAATTTACCAAAACCTAAAGTTCTAGAAATGCATTACCATCTAACTCTAAAGGACTAGAGTTTACACGATAATACTAAAGCCCCAAACATGACATTACCATCAAAACCCCAAACATCAAAAGAATAGTATTTTCTATATTTCATCAGTAACACTAAGTAGGCTAGGGTTTTCACATTAACAATGACATACCCTTAGGTTAGGGTTTTACAAAGAGCCTTTTAGGGTTCCATAAACATGATGATTTTGTTGAGGGTAGATTTAATCCAATGATTAATCACCCAAATAAGAATCTTTAAGATTCAAAGGTCCTAGACATAACACTTGTTAGTAATGTAAAGCGGATTTATTAGAATGAATGAATATACAGGATTATACAGTGGACTATTCGATGGAGACTGGAATGACGGCAATAGCGTCGGAAGAGCAGAGGTGTTGCACTGTATGGTTGGCAGAGTCTTGCTTGTCGGGTTTTGGGAACAGTGGCCCGATCTGCAGCCAACATCGAAATGAACATTGACCTTTCCTTCACGCCCAAAATCTCGTCCTAAATGTTGTGGATCTTTCAATGTCATTTCTATTTTGTTAATCAGATTCTTTTGTGTATTCATTGTGGGTTTCGATTGATCCTTGGCAAATTGGAGGGCAATGCTTTGTTGTTTCAATTCTCCTCTGGTTTTTGGAGGTTTCACCATAACCATCTGAACTGTTTCGTTAGCCAAACTTATAACAACAAAACTTATAACATGTTGAACAATATTGCAGTTGCTTTTTCGAAGCTTAAAGTTGTGGGAAGACCGGAGAAGATGTTGATTATCCTTGGGCATCCATATAACACAATCTTCCAAACACAAAACCCAAGCTAGTTCTACCATGATTGTATGAAGAATTGAGTGTTGATCCACCAAATTTTGAAATTTACTATTCAACAAACATTGAAACATTCCATACTCATCCTTCTGCCTAACTTTCTTCCTTCGCAACCCAGTGGTCTCCGTTTTAGAGCTTTCAAAGCCCGCGAGGTCACTAAGATTCAGCTGAGATTGGGTGGCATCTTCCTTCCTTTTATTTTCTCCGCCAGGACTGCTTTCTACAGTCAATGTAAATATTGTAGGACTATGATTGTTATGACTTTTTTTAGGTTTTGCAGCATCAACATGTTTCAAAGGGGGTGATGATCCAAATACCATATTAGTAAGATCCAAGATTGGCTTCTAGTTAAACAATTTTGAATCTATTTCTAGTATTAGATGTTGAGGAATTTGTGGTATGGTCGGACTATTGAACTGAGATGTGCAGGCAAATCCTAATAATAGCCTTTTAATCCATGGATGGTGAAGTTCTTCTGCTCTTTGATATGTAAAACCCCTATCTGGACATACAATATCACCTGGTGGTGGAAGGATTGGTGAAATGAAGAAATAAATAGCTCTTAGCAACACAACATTATCAAGAAACCAATCATGATGGGAGACAATCAATCCCTCATAGGGTGAATTTTTAGGCCTTGTGGCATGCTTTCTGTTCAATAAGCTTATTTTTGAACGTGTTGGCAACATCAGCATTCTAGTGACAATTCTGACTTTTCCCTCCTCCATCTAATCATACTGAAATATATCTTCCTCACTTTCTAGAAAATCTTCAATGATTTCATTTAATTTTTGTCAATCTTGTGTTGTGCAAGAAAATAACAAATGTTCCACATATGAAGCTTTAGCGACAAAAGCCACCTCCCTTGGTGACAGGCCAATCATGTGAGAAAAGTCAAATGTACCACTTTTAACAGGTGAAACAAATCCAAGAGAACATGTTTGTGGTGGGAAACTTGATGTATGAACATACTGTGTGGAAGACACATTCAACAAGTTCTCCAACCATTTATGTCAAACCTCTTGTGCTGATCTATTACAAGACATAGACAGGCTTAGAGTAACCTCTCTATAATGTATTTCTTCCAATTCATCAAAAGGAGGCAGTAAAAGAGAGTTTGGAATTTGTGCAAAATGCAAGAATGTGCAACCTTCATTTCTTTCAAATAGATCTGGATGATTGCATACTTTCCTCTACTGCATGACAATGTTGATGAGGTTACAAACATTGTTCTTGTTAGGATAAGCTTGAATGCTATTAAATAATTTAGCCATGGAGCTCTTATTCTTGATGGCCTGATAAAATTCTTGTTGACGAAAGCTTAAAGCATCTCACGTAACTTCCTTTTTGTTAAGATATTGTTCATCTTCTTGTCTCTCACGATAGTCCTCATCCACATCATCTCCATCTGGATCATCATCTTGATCTACATAATCTTCATCGACATCATTTTCATATGGATCATCATCCTGATCTACATCATTATCATCCACATCAAGATCAACTTCATCTGAGTTTTCAACATTATAATCTTCTTGATCTATATCAGCTTCATCAAAATCATTATGTTGATCTATATCTTCTTCATTCAAATCAAGATCAGCTTTATTTAAATCTTCATCTTGATCTGTATAAGCTTCATCTAAATCATTTTCCTTGTTATCGATTTCCTTTCGACAAGCTTTAATTTCTGCATATGATTTTTATAATCGCTGAAATACTTCTTGAATTTTATTAAACTGCTCAACACAATCAAGACATGAACATAATGGCACATTGTGCGGCGAACAACATTCAAAGACCCACATGATTATATTGTGTGCCATGGCTCTGATACCACTGAAGCATCAAAACTGATAGCTGTAGGCTTGAATGGAAAAATACACGAAGTATTTGTAATAATAATTTATTATATATATAAATGTACAAGTGATGAATGTTACAATGAGGATCTGCATATATATACCTAAGAAATTGTCCTTTCATGATTAGGCATGTCTTTTAGAAATGCCTTTTCACTTAACTTAATGACTATTTGACATAATCAATATTTAATTATTTAATATTTACACTTATTTTATTTATTTACTTGTTATGAATTATATTCATAACATAGAGTAAAGGGACTTAGTAATATAAGTCCCTTATTTTTTACTCTTTGGTCTTGTTCTTCTTTAAAGATCCTTCTTCGACAACATTTGCTTGATCCCTGTTTCTCTTTTTATTCCTCATATTGTTAGGACAATCATTTCTATAGTGACCCATCTTGTCACAATTGTAGCATTCTATCTTGGATAGGTCTACCTTCCTTCTAAACCCTTTAGACTTCTTAAAGGTTCATTTGTTCTTTTGATGAGCGGAATAGGCATTTGAAATTTTCTCCTTTTCATTCTCTTTGTTGCTTAGTAATGAAATTCTGACTTCTTCTTGACCACATGCATTCCATAATTATTCGAATGTAGGAGTTTCCTTCCAACTGCTAATACCTGATGAAAAGACACTCCAAGATGTTGGCAATCCTTGAAGTGCAGTGATTACAAACTCTTTTTCAGGAACTATTTCATCTATTGCATGGAGTTCATCTCTAATTCTAACTATCCTTACAAAGAAGGATACCACAGTGTCCTCCTTTGTCATCTTCATAGTTCTTAATTCATTCTTAAGACTTGCAATTTGACCAAGATTCTTGATTGTGAACAATTTGGATAAAGCCTCATACATCTCTTGAGCGAAATCTATGTTGGATGTATAGGGGACGAGGTTGTCCTTTATTTCATCCACCATTAGGGTCATGGCCAATATCTTTGTTTCTCTGGACTTTGTTTTTTCTACATCACTTGATTCATTTGTAGGCTTCTTTATTTTTCCTTTGACTAGATCTAAGACTTTATTCTTCTTGACGATGAGATTTATTCTCTTTTTCCATGCCTTGTAATTGGATGCTCCTTCTAATTTGTTCTCTCCCTTCATTGAGTTAGAAATTGTTCTTGAAGATAGTAGGCTTGACTTCTTATATGATCATTTTCCTTGATAACCCTTATTCAAACTTCTTAAAACTCCTTATTCTTCTTTCAATAGATCTTCAGGTTTCCTTTTTCCTTATTCTTCACCTTAGCTTTGATACCATGTTAGAAAATCAAGAAGGCGGAAAGATTTTCTATATGTTGATAATTACTTGTGATATTCTTATGTTCTTGTTAACTTTCTTGTGTTCTTTTAACTTAGTTCATCAAACAATTATCAATAACCATAACACGAAGATCAAAGACACTGAATGTAGGCGGACAATTAGGGCAAAACCCTTATCTAGGGGAAAACCCAGTGAACAACTCTTTCTTTAATAGTTTCACGAGATGGTCCAAGACTCCTTGACCTAAACACAAACTTCCTCCAATCACCAAGTCAGTGCTTCCTCTCTTCTGTAGATGATAACCTTCCCACAACAACTTTGACCTAGCACTTTGATCTTGCAGCACTAGGATTTCAATTTCCCCAGTATCAGAACGTCAACTTATCCAGCAGAAGATCTTAAACCGCAGTAGTAACCCAGTAACTTCATATGAATGAGAGAGAGAGATAGCCCAAAACTTTGACTTTTATCCTCCTACAATTCTCCTTCTCTTGGAATTTTGCACTTTTCTGCTTCTACTGCTTGTATATGTTGAAAATAATACTGAGAGGGGGGGTGAATCAGTATTATCTAGTTCTTTTAACAAATCTTCCTTATTTACACTTTGAATTATTTTTTCATATCAGTACCATAAAATAATGAGCAAGAAAAACAGACAAAACAGACAGTCACATCAAAGAACACCAGATATAAGGTGGAAACCCAATGTGGGTGAAAACCACCTGCTGCAATATGTCTCTATCTTCTTTCAAATTAGAAACTCCTTTTACAATGGTCTTGTACTGGTGCAGTCCTTTACCAGTACGCAGGCTGCAACCTGCAGAGAGCTACAACTCTCTCTCGTTTTCCAGTCTCTCCTGGAAGGGAGCTACAACCCCCTACTTCTTTTCTTTCAAGGACCACTTTTCATAAATTTTCAAACTGGATCCATAAATATCAAATGATCATCAAGTACCAGTAAGTCACCCAGATAACCAGATCCACAATAACAGTAAACTAAACCCAGAACACCTTATCAACAAAAATCAGTGAACAAAAGATCTTAAGACAGATACGCAATTTCCTTTTCTCTGGCCTGTGGCATCTAGGCACTGCGGCTTCTGTGGCGTCTCCACACTGCGCCTTCTGTGGCGTCTCCGCACTGCGCCTTCTATGGCGCCTTCGCACTATGCCTTCTGTGGCGTCTCCTATGGCGTCTCCGCACTGCGCCTTTTGTGGCACCTCCGCACTGCGCCTTCTGTGGCGTCTCCGCACTGCGCCTTCTGTGGCGCATTCGCACTGCGCCTTCTGTGGCATCTCCGCACTGCGCCTTCTGTGGCGCCTCCTCACTGCGCCTTCTGTGGCGTCTCCTGTGGCGTCTCCGCACTGCGCCTTCTGTGGCGCCTCCGCACTGCGCCTTCTGTGGCGTCTCCTGTGGCATTTCCACAGCTGCAGCGCTCGAGAGATCACCCTTCACAGATTCGCTTTCCACTTCACTTTCATATAGATCGAGCCTTTGAAACAATAACCCAATATTTCAGATCTTAAGATATTCAACCCAAAAGTATGCCAAAGCCAAATGATCTCCTTTGCTTTATATAGGCAAGCTCTTCCTCAAATCATGGACCAATACCACGGCCCAAAACCATAATAAACCAATACCATCAACTCAATACTAGGGATCAACACGTCTGTCGAGATGCCATGGTCCAAAAACCATAGGTTCAAATTCCAAGGACTAACGACCATGGACCAAAGGTAAGTTTTCCCACATGAAATAAACTTTTCTCTGCATAAAATT
>APFE031756216.1:0-10322 GCA_000404065.3 Pinus taeda | reverse complement strand
ATGAAAATTTGGAAACTCCCTAAGAAAATTAGATTTGGGCTGTGAAGTCATTCTAGGCTCAGTCAATCTCTAAGGATATGGAGGGTTCTAAGTTACAATAGTCAAGTTGACCGTTACAAGTGTATCAGCCATTTCAGAGTTGGTTGTTATAGCAGTAATAGTCCTTCATAGGCTTCATATTACAAACATGACAACTTCCTTAGTATCAGTTGTTATAGGTATAGCAACTACCTCAGAGCCTATAGTATCTCCTCTGTAAGGTTCACATTCCTCCTTTATAATGATAGGGGAGTGACTTGGTTTAATTACCATACCTGATCATAATTGAATTTCATTAAGCCCCACATGGGTAATGAGGTAGGTTTGGAAGGTAGACAGAGCCTTTATGCGTTGAGTTTCTTTATTGTTCGGGTTTGAGTTAGGTTTCCACATGCAGTTGGGGTCGCACAGGTAGTGTAGAAGTAGGAGTTTGGAAAGGAGGTAACTATAGTTGTTGCTACATTGGTAATTTAGGTAAAGCTATATTTATGGCATTTCCTCTCTAGTTTTGGTTCCAAGGGTATGGTTAAGATTAAGGATATTAGATAGAGGGAGATGGAGACCACTGGTTCCAGGGTGAAGGAAACTGTACGAAAGAAGGAGCAAGATATTGCCATGGATATTGGTGAGTATTATATGCATTGCTCCATGAATTGAAAGAAGAAAAATCTTGAAACATACTTGGAGGCCATGGTTTCCATGGCCTCCTTCATGCGATGAAATAAGAGGATTGCACCTCCTCACTTTACTCTCTAAATATTGCCTTAAGTCTAGAAAGCTCCAGACATTGACCTGTCGAATGTTCCAGCTCACAAATATTACAGAAGTTGATGTTGTTCAATTCACATCCCTCAAAGGATACTTCTTTGGGAAATTCAGATAGAACATAGTGAGAGGTGTATCATATTTTTCTGATGTCTTCTTGATCTGTGCTATCGTTATCTAGGCTGATAGAGTACAAAGGATGTCAGTCCTAAAATTTTCGAACAAATTCTGAATCTCTGCTCTAGTTACTCCTCCTCTTGCCAATTTTTGTATTTGAGCAGAGGCATCTCGAATTGTGCTTCTCCCCATTGAAAATTCTCTAGAGCCTCTTAGACATAACTTTATGATTTTAGAAAATGGTTATTGTGATATATCCCCTTTCCCTAGTTGGTTTGGGGTGTCAAGGAATTCATCTCTCATTCCTCTCATAAATATGGTCTTCAAGATTTCATGGTCTAAATTTCTGTGTTTAAACCTCTGGATGTTATAGTGGAACTGCTCTACATAGTCTTCCAGGCTCTCATCCTCCTTTTGCGTCATTATGAATAGCTCCTCCCTTAAGTCCCTCATCCTGCAATAGTATTAGTACTTTGATAAGAATGTCTCCCTCATATCACTCCATTTTTTAATAGAAGCGGAGCCCAATCCCGTGAACCATCTCAAGGTTGCCCCTTTCAAAGTAGCAGAAAATAATTTCAGTTTTTGAGCATCTGATATATAGTCATAACTCCTGCATAAGACATCAAATTCAAATAATAAAAAAAATTGGGCCTTCCACAGTCATCCTTTGGAAGGATCGTAAGGATGATAGAGGAATATTTTTCATAGGAGCTTCACCTCTGATATCCCCAATTAGGAACTCACAGGTGGTAATAGTAGCATCTGTTTTATCATTCTTTTCATTGTTGTTCCCCATGGCTAATTCCTCTAACCCTTGTTGTAAAAGATGTTTTCTGAACTATTCTCGTGATGGTCTTACAGGTGCGATTAGTGGCTCAGGTATCCCTAGGGCTGGTTGTTTCATTGCACTACCTGAATCTAGATATTGATAAACCAATAGGTGCTCTCCAATCTTAGGTGTTTGATGTTCCCCCTTAGTTTACCCTTTTCCCTCGGTCCTAAATTTTTGGCTACTAGCTTCCCCCTCCTGCTTCTAGATTCGATTCTTGATCTTGGGAGTGTGGGTGCTAGCTTTAGAATGATATGGCTCGAAGACAAAGGAATCAAAGGTTTCTACCCTGGTTATGGGAGTCATAGCTTTTTGTGGCCCTGCTTTCCTTACATCTCTTTTAGAGCTTCAATGTTGTTTTTTCTCCTTAGAGATTAGTTCGTGGATAAATGTTTTCCTTCCAAAGTCTACACTCTTCCTTTATTTTCTATAACCGGTTTTTCCTATGACTAATTAGAGTGCGGGTAGTTTTGGTATTTCTATAGTTCCTATAGTTTCACACATGGACCCCATGTGTAATTATTCACACTATAAGTGTCTTAGTCTTTGACAGTGGTGAACCCACCCAGGTATATTAGAGCAATGTGCAGGTTCTTACCTCTCGTCTTACTTCCCAGTGACTGAAGAGTTGAATACACGTTAAACAAAACACCAAAATACCATGCCCTAAGTTCCCTAATGATCACAAGAGTGAGCCTTCCCAAGTATGTTAGAGTGATGCACAGGTTCTTACCTTTCGTCTTACCTCCTAGTGATTGTGGACTAGGAACATTCTATCATCAAACAAACAAATTGGTTGATTGTATCGTCAACTTCCATCCCCACCAATGACGCCAAAATGTAGTGCTATTTTAATCAATCCTAATTGACCAAGACTACAACATTTAATTGTCAACCCAAGGTATGTCTTGTTGTTTCAGTGGATTTCACGCTGTTTGTGTCAATACAATATAGCTAAAATGAAAAATAGAAAGAACAGTAAAATATGTTGCTGAATCAAATTTCAAAAATCAAATCATTCATGTAGAAACAAAAACAATCCATAGAATTGAAATTAGACTTCGCAACTACCAGAGTAAGGGCATGCCACACAGTAACTAATGACTACAATAGATGGTCACTATCATTCTTTTTAATTAAAATGGTGTAACAAAACAATATAATATGGGAGAGAAGTTGATACAATTCACAATTTGTACAACAACAATAAAAAACCACATGACAATAAATGAAACAAGAATGTACATTACCTCTACCACTGTATTCCTTGCTAAAGAGGAGGGCCCTTCCTCCCTAGTAGGGGCGCAATAATAACAAGAGATTAGTTAACGAATGAGATGAACATCAGTAGCAACATCACCATTGTGATTTAATATTAAAAAGAATTTTGAGTTACAAAATCAGAGTAATAGTGATTTTCTATATGGTGTGCTTATACATAGGAAATTGAGTTTCTTTTATAATTATTACATGCCCGAAATTAGGAATAGATCAGTGATGAGAATCTCATGATTCTCATGTTGACAAAAAATAAAAGTAGTTACAACCTATTTCTAAATACAAACACTTCTCAAATATATTGGTTAATTTTGCAACCACTTGGGTCTGTTGCCTCTAAAATAAACAATTCCTAATGCCAAGCAGTTGTTATGTGGAATAGTACCCACAACTTGCCAGCTCTGGTGAAACAACATCATGCGAGTGAATAATGGTTTAGGATGTAACGATCATCACTGGTGACAACACCCTTGGTGTAACAACAGTCCTCTGCATCAGCGCTTAGTGTAACAACAACCTGTAACAACATTCAATGAGTAAGAACCTATAACAACATACAGGGCGTAACAACGAACTGGTCTACTCTACTCTGCAATTGATCAGTGTTGCCTGTTTACTCCATAGCCTTGTTCCCAAAAGAAACCCCTCAAAAGGAGAAGAACTTCCAAAACACTCTTCCAATGCTCACCCTAGTTAGCCACAAAAATGGGTAAAGTATCATATTGTTCAAAAAAATATGGGAAAATAACATGACAGTGGAATTGGTTGTAAAAGTGAGAAAAAGGGTGATTAATCATGTAAATTTTCATGGACCTGGAGGATAAGAGGGCGAAAAATGGGGAAATAAGGTGCAAATAATAGGTAAAGAGTCACACCCAACCATCGTATCTCTTTCTTTCAGGGCTTGCATCTTCTCGGTGAACATTTTCTCATTGTTCACCAAATATTTGCTTATTAAACTGGGAGTGCACTACTCCTACACTCTCAATTGCATTGTCACTCTTATCTGCAGCACATGAAGAAACTCGTTAGGGAGAGTTGCAATATTGAGGCCAATGTTCTTCATGGTGCTAACGATGATCTTTTCATCGGCCAATTCTATGCTCATGGATCCTTCTGGAAGCGTAATTTTCCTGAGGTCCATTGTCCTGACTAGCTCGGCAGCTTGACTTGTCCTCGGTGCCAGGCTTGTGTGTGCGGCACTCACTTGACCTGTGCCCACCTGTATTCTATTGGTCTAGATCTGCATTTTGCGCAGATCCTTCTAAACATTACCCAATGACTGCATGTATTGTTTCTTGAATTGTTGCAATAGTTCGGTTGTAGTGTCCCACACTTTGTTACCGATCTCATCAATATCACCCTCCTTCAGTGTAATGGGATCCACCTACAATTTAGCTGCCTTTGTCTTCATCTAGGACCCCTCCTACTACTATTCTCTGCACTATCTTACCCAAAATGGGATGCTCTACCCCTCATCGCCTCCTCTTCCCTGTGCCAACTGCTCTTCCTCTTTAGTTTCAGTTAAAGGAGATTTGTCGCTCTACTCAGAGTTGCATTGCTCCTGTTCAACCTATTCCTTTGTAGTGTGCTCCTTTTCCATTCGAGCCTTCTCTTTAGCCTCCTTCTTTCACTCTGTGGCCAATTTCTATGATTCCTACTTCATTGCATCGTTTCACTTCTTCTTCGCTGAGTTTCCTGTGACTTTGTTAATACCTGTAGCCAAGTTAGATGGAGTATGCCAATCTGCTGGTGAGTATGACAAATTGAACCACTTTTGTTGTGGTCCCTTCTGCACCAGGATTTAAACATGATGGAAGTTTGCTTTGATCTCAAAAAATTTGGATAGCTATTCATACATGGTTGGGGAAAACTATGGGTAATGGTTGATGGCCATGCAGAAACTTGACTCCAACAATACCCATAAAATCTTCATTTCTATGACTCGTGCGGTGTCGTTTGTGGGCGAGAGGGAGTCAGACTGTGTAGCCTTGGTAATCCTACCTATAAGGGAGGAAAATGGCTATCCTCAGGGAAATCCCATGCAACCAACACAATGTTGAGCAACAACCATCCATAGTGGAAGGTCTTGCTCTCATCCTGGGCTTTGCGACAATTCACAAGGAACTCACTACATAAATAGTGTGACTAGTTAAAGTGCACACCCTCCGTGCATTGTGCAACTAACGAGATTACAGGTGTTGGAACCTCATCTGCACGAAACTTCCCCATAACTTTTCCAACTAGTGTTTGAGTAGCAATCTTCACGTGGGATCATTGATGGATGTTATGGAATAGCCACGCAACTTCTTGATAAGCTAATTTTTTTTCATCCTTTCTGCCAAGTCTCACTCGGGTTGTCTTTCCGCCAAACTCCTTGGTTGGATTGAAATTCTGATGAGGTAGGTGTGTGATCATGTTGATGAGCATATCCATGATGGGCATAGGCATGCCAAGCCATAAGCACCCATCATGCACCAGAGTAAGCAGCTGCCATATACAGGTGGTCTTAATGTTAGAGCAGTGGTAGTGGGGCACCCATGTTAGGTTTAACAACCCAGATTTCTCTACTCTATGGATCCATTCAATTGACTCTAACTCATTGACCCTTGAGTCTTTGTAATACACTCATATCATATAGTTTTCCGTTACGAGGTGGGGAAGCCTCTCATGGTTAGCCAGGTCCCAATCTTCCATCTTTAATAGGAGGACCTGCGCCAAGCATAGACCTTTAAAGGTTATCTTTTATGGAAAACTGGGTGTGTGAATGATGAATTTCTTTGACTTTGGGTGCTTGGTGACCTTCTTCTTCCGTCTACGTGGAGGGATATATTCTAGAAACTTGGTGACGGGCTCTATTCCCTCAACTTCTATATCTTCATCACCCTCTTCATTCTCGAAATTTACAACCTTCTCAGGTTGTTTATCCTTCTTCTGTGTTTGGGCAACATAATGCTTCCTATGTGACTCATGCACTGGCACCGACCTCTTCTGATTGTTTTTCTTTGGCTTTTGGGTATCTTGCACAAGTATAGGCTTCGGCCTAGGTGACCTCGACGCTATAGGCACAAGAACTCCCACATACAGCTTCAATCAGCTTCCATTAACTTTTCCCATAAAAGGTTCTTCATTCAGCTTTGAGAGATGAACCATGCCCCCATCTGTGATTTCTTTGATGACATATGGTCCCAACCAGTGCATCTGAAAATATCTTGGAAACTTAGTGAACTTACTATCATATAATAAAACTAAGTCATTTACCTTAAACGTGCGCATCTTGATGTGTCGATCATGCCATGATTTTTCACGTTCCTTTTGTACTTGTTGATGGAATCCAACCAAGAACCATTCTTCTTCTAGCTCCATCAACTACGTGAGCTGTTCTTCCAAGGCTTCGTAGTCTGCCATACCTATGAAAGTTGTTATGCATAAACTAGGCATGATATTTTCCATAGGCATCACAACTTCTATGCCATAGACCAATCGAAAAGGTGTCTGACATGTTAGATTTTTTCAAGTAGTACTATATACCCGTAATACTATTGGTACGCACATGTCCCAATCATTTTATTGCACATTGCAAATATTTTTCAACACATTCTCCAATATCTTATTAAAGGCCTCAACTATTCCATTAGCCTGAGGATGATAGGGTGTCCTCTTCTAATGATAAACCTGGAACTCTTTGGTCAGCATGCTGATCCCTTCATTGAGGAAGCAAATATCGCAATCACTCGTTAACACTTTCGGGCAACCGAACCTAGTTAACACGTACTCAAACAACAAATTTGTTGTTGGAGCCCCTGTACAATCTTTCACAGGCTATGCCTCCACCCATCTAGTTAGATACTCTGTTGCGACGACAATATAGTGTGCACTTATTTTCTTTCTTGGGGGATGAATTGGTCCTACAAATTTGACTGTCCATTTCTCAAATGGCTACAATGAAACTTAACAGTTTAGAGGTAGCTCATCCCTCCATGATAGCCTACTCGTTCTCTGACATGTGTCACACATACCACAGTATGCTTTGGTATCGTTATGTAATGTAGGCCACCAAAAACTGTCGTGCAAAATCTTCTGCGTTGTTGCTTTTCTTTCATAATGTCCTCCCACAACTCCTCCATGAGCTTCAATGAGGATGCTATTTCATTCAAAGTCAGACACATAATGTCAAAGTATCTTGTATGATCCCATCTTATTAAATGTCCTATAGTTACCAAGAAATTGGTCGTGCTTACTACCAACTCTTTCTTTTGTTAACTGGTGTATCCTTTGAGAGTCATCCCTGTGGTCAAAAAGTGGATAATATCTGCAAAGTCATTATCTTTTACACGCACCGAGAAGAGTTACACATTGGCCAGCCCTTTGTCCAAATTAATAGGCTCCTCCCCTGTTTCAATTCACCACAAATGGTTAGGTCCTACATTCAACCTTCCTGGCTTCATAATTACCTCAAAGTCATATTCTTGAAACAATAACAGCCATCTACATATATTCCCCCCAACACAGGCTTATTAACCGTGTACTTCAAGTCATAATGTTTCTTTTACATCTTGAAATATCCGCCCAACAGATAGTGTCTAAAATTTTGGAGTGCGCACACCATAACCAATCCTTCGCACTTTGTTTTTGAGTAATTATTCTAAGATTTTAAGAACTTTCTACTTTCAAATGCTATAGGATGATCCATCACCCCTTTACAAGCCTATGTCAGCACTACTCCCAATGCAATACACGAGGCGTCAATGTGCACGTGGAATTCCTTCTTCCAATCCTGGAAGACCAAGATCAGCACAATGACCATCTTTTCTTTCAATATATCTAGACTGTGTTGACATTCTTCATCCCAAAAAAATATAGTGTCCTTCTTTAATAACTTCTCCATATGCGTGGTAACTTGTGCATAAGCCTTTATGAGCTTTCGATAATATCCAGTATGGCCCAGCATTGCGCTAAACAATTTGACACTCCTTGGGGCCACCAAATTGATTATTATTGTGATCTTGGCAGGATCCACCATTACTCCTTGCTTGCACACCACATGACCCACCAAAATTCCAAAGGGGACACAGAATAAGCAGTTATTAATGTTCAACGTGATTTGATAAGTTCGGCGCATATCAAATATTAAGCGTAGACTGGATACATGGTGCTTTACTAACCCAAACACTATCTAGTCATAAAAATATACCTCCAAGAATTTGTTAATAAATTCCTTGAACGTCACGATGACTACTCAAGAGAATATCGCCAGCACATTCTTGAGTCCAAATGGCATCACCGTATACTAGAAGCAACCCCATTGCATTGCGAACTTTGTTTCTTTCCTATCCTCTGGTGCGATGTTAATCTGATGGTATCCAAAGAACCCATTAGTGAATGAGTAGGCCTCCTTTCCTCCAACATTATCCAGTACCTCATCAGTAAATGGTGTTGGAAAAGGATCATGGACACAGGCATCATTAAGCTTCCTAAGATCTACACAAATCTATATTTATCCCTTTTGTTTCTTTTCTTGGATTAACATTGGGCTCACTCAATCAAATTCCTCCATTGGTTCAATAATGCCCACCTCAAGCATCTTGTCCAATTCCAAGCGGACTTTTTCCTTGTATTTGGGGTTAAGGTGATATGGCCTCTGCGTAATAGGTTTCATGTATTGTTTCAAAGTTATTTACATCACACCCAAATCACCTATGGTACCTTTCAGGTTCGAAAATTTTGTAGGAAACAAATCCTGATATTCGCAGAGCAATTCAATAACCTTATCTACCATGGCATCATCCCAGTAATCCTTGATCTTCGCAAATTTTGGCTCTACTTCAGTACCACTGTACTTGCCTAGTCTTTAATGGTGTGATGATGTCTTGGTTCTCTATCGATGGATCTTCAACTACACAATGGCCTTCTATCACTAGAATATTGATATTCCTTGGATCCTCATCCTCTCCCTCAGCAGTCACATTATAGCATTCTAGCGCATGGCGTAGCTGGGTGCTCCAGTCTGGTTGAACTAGCTATAAAGGGTTATGTTGTATTATGAAGATTCTTGCCTTGACCTCCTGGAGAGCTTCATCAATTCTTTCGAACCCATCTTTCAAACTGGAGGTCATTAACAATCCTTCCCTTAATATATCCCACTCTGCGGTGCGATGGCAGAGATTCATTTCTAGGTAATAATTAATAGGCATTATATCTAGAGTGTGACAAAATAAATACACCCATTCTAGTTGTAACTCCATTCCATAAACCTTAGTTCATTTTGCTAATGTGATTGCATGGATCATTCCTCCCATCATATTTCTCAAGAAGCTGAAACATCAGGCAACCAAATTGCAACCTCATCTTCCTCTTATAATCACGCCATTCATCAAAGTTGTCTTTCTGTGTACCCCACCATTGTGCAGTTGTAGTGTGCAATTCCAAATCTAGTGCTTGAAATCGATGATCCTCAAGTACTTCTCTTTCAGAGGCATCGAAGAACTTATCTAGATCAGTCAAACAATCATAATAAGGTAAATTTCTTACCTCTGATGACACATAATGCAACAATTTGGTCATCATGTTGTAGCACGATGTATATACTTCATGCAACCTATTTTGCCAATGCTCTAACTATTCATCTGAGTCTGAGGTATAGGAGCTTTCGCAGTCCCATGAAATCTATCCATCAGCTATCAGATTAATCCAATCTTCGTCTTGCACTGTAATTTTATAGATCTGATCTGAATCATCATCACTTTCCTCATAGTCGTGGACTGGTTCAGTATAGCGCGGTCCTTCTATAGGGTCCAATGGTACTACAATGCGGAGTGAGTTCCTTTCAAATGACGTTGTCTTCTTCGTAAAATTGATTACCTCACTCATATCAATAGCCCAATTGATTCCAAGGAGTGTGGGGTAGGGATAGTATTCTCCCTTTTCACCATGCTCAACTGAAACGGATGTAGGACTATAACTAGGGTCTCTCACACCACTAATTATTCCACATTATTAAGTCAATCCGGGATCGTTTGTTCTTTCAAAGAGTAACTCAATCCGAGGCTGTTTTGCCCAAGTAATGCTCGGTAGTATAGTGTTCTAATGAAGTGAAAGGAAACAGAAACTAAACTATAATTGAATCAACTCAAAGATGAAATCACACAAATCAATCTGATCAGTCAAGGGTACGGAACCAATAACCCTTCCCTTTAGAAACTGATAAAGAAGAAAAACCAAAGCAAAGGCTTATGGATCTGGGAGTCAGGCAGCGTCTTGCTGGGCTCACAACAGTCTTAGGCCTGCTTTC